>LBNU01007889.1:22162-32622 GCA_014162995.1 Artemisia annua
GGTTTGTATTCTTTGAGGTTTAGAGATGGCATGAAACAAGTTGTACCGTACAAACTTTTGTGCACGATTCCTCATGCAAAACATATTTTACCGTACAAACTTTTGTGCACAATGCCTCTTGTGCATTAAATTAAGCACTCCAATATTTAGAGAGTATAGAATATATACTTTTCATGTTGCTTAAACTACCTTGTACCGTACTACAATTTATGCACAAATCCTCTTGCACATTAAATTAAGCCACCAAATATTGTGTAATTGATATACTTTTGATGTTGCTTAAACTACCTTGTACCGTACAAATTTTTTCAATTACTTGAATCACTAATCTTATGTACTTACCCTTATGCATGACTATTAAATCAATGTACTAACAAATGAAGCCTCCACATTTTCCATTCAATTCATGAAACATTTATTATGAGCACTTTGCATTTATAATACAACTTAAGTTTTTAGTATACTAGTCATTCAGACCCGTGTGTTGCACACGGGCTCTATCTAATTGGTCATAGTGTAATGTGTGGTATTTATTTTCGTCATTAGGTTTGTAAGTTGTGATGGTATCACAACTTTTGTAAGCATGGCATGAGTTTAAGATGAATGAGTTTAATTAGTTGTTTGATGACTTTTATATTTAGTCCGACTCATTCAGACCCGTGCGATGCCCACGGGCTTAATCTAAATGTTCATAGTGTATTGTTCAACACTAATTTTCGCATTACATGGGCTGTATATAAGTGTTCATAGCGTAATCTTTTGCACTTATTTTCGTCATTATATATCTAGGTTGTGATGGTATCACACCTTTTCTAAGCATGACACACATTTAAAATAGTTTATTGACATTGAAAGAGTATATGTGAAGAGACTTTTTTCAAGATGCTACATTTAAAAGAGTATCTTCACATGCAAATTTTTAATATGTATAAGTTACATACTAAATGTCGAAGGGAGGTTAAACGCATACGGTTCTTGCAAAATAAATGTAACCCTTATATAAAATCGTAACAAAGTGGATATTCTCTATATTTTGAGATCTAGCTTGTGACAAAATTATCCTTTTGGTTTATCATATCAAATACGGTAGCTCCACATTACCACGCTTAATTACTCGAACTTTATTTTATGCACAAAAACCATTTAAGTTTCAATTTTTTTTATTGTTGTGAAAATCGGTCTAATATTGTTAGTATATTTAATTTGTACCATATTGCATATATAAATATATTTGAAGACATCAATCTCAACATATAATTTTTCTACTCTTAATAACTAATATAACAATTTCATTTTGCCAAATTTGTTTGTCATTCTACAAATGAAACTAAAATCATATTAAGATAATCAATTAATCTCCATAGTGATATTACTTATTGAGTAAGATTTAAATTTAATTTACAATAGATTATATAAATGGTATATCTATATTGTTTAAACTACATAAATCGTCAAAATGATATTACTTATTATGTAAGATTTAAACTACAGTAAAACTATATAAATGATAAATTCTCAAAATAACATAATCGCTTAATTGCCGATACTAATTGTGGATATGATTACCCGAATCATTAATATGTATTTTTTTTTATCTATAGTCTATTGCTTTGTACCATTTATGGATAAAGATGATAGTGTGAAGATATTTTTATTATATACTACCATTTTCAATGTGTAACATCGACATAACTTACACAGTCATATCAAGTATCAAAGTCACGCAATATTTCAAGACGTATAATTAAGAAAGTGACATTAACACACCACAAGACAAAAAACCACATTAAGAGCAAAAATATTAAAATGCACCAACAAAGTGTAATAATAATTATTGACTAAAAATTGAATGTTCGTCACATTATTTTCAATAAACTTACTTGCTAACGAATCAATAGTATTAGTCCATTTATCAGTATTACATGAAGTAAAATATTGCATGTTTAATTTGTAACGTATATTAATATGAATGCTAAGTATTCATCCCACCGATGGTCGTGGCGTCGTTCTTGTTTTTGTTGTTGTCTTTGTCGTTGTTGTTCATTAGCCTTTTTCATGTTTTGTTCTTGATACAATTTTTTTGACTTCTCGATCTCTTTCTTTAATGCTTCTTGACGCGCTACAAAAAACAATTAGATATAGTTGATCGTTAGTAACTTAAATAAAGTTAATCAATATATTGCATTTTTGATCAAAGTAAAAATGTTTGTGCATGTACCACTTAATTGATACGACAACGATGTGTAGGATCTCTTAAACCATTAGAGAAGATGATGTTACTACCAAACCTCGTAAGCACCATCTTTATGTCCTACATTGTTACACACACAAAACACACGCGAAATTTACATAAAATAATATAAATCAATATGCTAAATAAGTAAGACGATATAATGCTTACTTTACCACCATAATAAGTTGTAGCCCAATGTGCACGCGGTGTGGAGGAAGTTGTGGTTGGTTGTGTGTGATTTTTGACACATTATATAGTTGATAAAATATTTGTAACTCATGTACGGGAAGGTAAAAAGACTAACACTAATTGGTATGTTTAATTTATGCATTCATGGCACCAAACACTTCATCTCCTATGTACTTATCCTTATACATGACTATTAAATCAATGTACTAACGCATGAAGCCTCCACACTTCACTTTCAATTCATGAGCCATTTATTATGACCACTTTACATTTATAAGGCTACTTAAGCTTTTATTGTATAAGATAAGATGGTTTTGTGAGTTCTTATTGAAGACAATTAATATGTTTGTATTGTTGGTATGTAATAATTAAATGGTGTTATAGTTGTTAGACAAGGGTCATGGTTTCAAAGTCAAATAGGATGGCTAATTTTTGGCATGTTTATGCCTTCTAATTCTATTCATACTTATAATTCTCTTTTGTTGATTTCCAATAGTCAAAAGTTTATTTGGATGCATTATTGGTTTCACAGGTTATTTTGATGCATTTGTGGTTTTACATATGTAAATTGTTGGTTTAATAACTGTCATCTAATATCAGTTTTGTTGACTTACATAATTCAAAATTGGTTATACAGGTTTGCCTAACAGTTGACTTTAAAGTCAAACATGGACAATTGTAAGCAGTTGTAGTTTCACAGGTTTGATAAAGGGGCATCCAGATCCATTTTGTTGACTTATAAAATTCAAAAAATGATAAAACTTGGATACACATTTCTAATGACAGATGCTTATTTCGTTTTGTGCCACATTGTGGATACACACTCAACATAATTTTATCACTATTTGGGTAAATCTTAGTCAAACATAACAGCCAAAGTTTTTATCTTTGACTTCCTTAGTCAATTGAGCTCAAAATTACCCATCATATACCAACAATAGCTATCAAATTAACCCATTATTCAGAACAACTAGTACAAAAGCATTAATAAAATCATTAACATTAAAGAGGTCAGTACAAAACAAGGATTAACTAAATCCCAAATAAACATACAAAAAAAGGACCTAAACTACCACAAACATAACCAACAAGACCCACATCTCCTAACCATACTAGAAATGCTTATACACAACAAATATCATAACACAAGTAATGGACATGTACTTCTTGAGCTTCTTAACCAATCGCTCTTGCTCTCTCAACATCAGAACATACTTCTCTAGGTCATCTTCAAGCTCATTCCTAGCCCTCAAAAGGCCAGAAATCACATCCAAAACTCTTTGGCAAATTGGGGATCCACCCACCCGATAAAAACCACGGTTAGAACCCTAGATCACACAAACAACAAACATTGAGTCACATTTAGTGTAATACCACAATGGAATTCTGCATAAGAAGTCTTACCATAGTCGGGCAGCACCAGAATCTTCTTCCCGATTTAGGGCTGTCCATGATGTTTTGATTTTGGCTACTTTACCATATCCACATATAACCATCTTTCAATTTTTGTTCTTCTCGAAATTAGTTTTTTTTCTTAAGGTAAATTTATTAAAAAAGAGGCCAAAAGGCAAAGATACAAGCAATTCAAAGTGATAGACATAACCCATCACAAGGCACAAAAAACACTAATGGCATTGGACAATCCCCAAGCTCGGATCACAATCAGAAATTACTAATGAGCAACACACCACCTGGAGAAAACAACATACTCTGAATCATTAGTGCACACTGAGACCAATCAGTATGCACTAAACCATCACCATACACTGAACTCACCAAGCCGGCTGAAAACTCATAATACAAACTATAATACAAATTAACTATATAAGACCAACATAATACCAAACAGCCACATACACAAGCAGAGCCATAACTTCAGCAGCCAAGAGGCAAGAGTAGCAGTCCACCCATTCGAATATAATAGAAATATTGTATCAAGAATGTAATAGAAATACTGTATCAAGAATGTGAAGCTTATAAGATTTAAAAGTTATCTTGACAATTTTTTTGGTTATCGCACTCTCTAACTAAAAAAAGGGTGTTTACTTTTTGATGATGTTATGTTTAACATTCTACCTCCACAAGTCATGCAACTGCGTAGTACATGAAGTTACGAGTATCAAAAGTCTGGGACGTAAATCATGAAAATATAGTTTAGCATGACTTAATTAATCGATGTGTAGCAACGTACATCATTATTTATACAAGTTATGCATTGTTTTATGAGCAATGCTTAACATTTATTTAACACGGATATATATGCAATATAAGCACACACTATGTTCTTTTGAACATCCGACATACACCTAACAAATATCAATTTTTAAGGATTATGTGACCCATATCTCTTGAAAACACAAACTTTTAACGGACCGTCGACGTGAAGGTTAATCGAGATTTTGTACCTTGGGGCTTTGCTTTCATCACTTAACTTGAACATGAAGCAACGTAACAAGACAGATGAGAAGATCTTCAACTGCCTGTATGCAAAATCTCGACCCAAATAAGTTAGTGGTCCGGCCTGTGCATAAACACGAAAAATAGAGGTGGTGATTAGTTTACATGAAACGCGTTATTAACAGATTGCTGATAATATGACACAAACAACAAAATAATCGCCACCTAGGCGTTACTGGGTCATCAACCTATTTGATTTATGTAAATCGGTCAACCGTGGTCAACGACGGTCAACGACTATCAACATGATCAAATTTACTGGAAACTTATAAATCTTGCCGGAAATAGCCAAAGCACGCCGTAAATTAGTTTTAATCACTTATAGTCGCAGTTTATATCTATTACAAGATGTTGTTTAAGGAAAATATTGTCGGGACAGCCCGACTACCGATTCACGGTTTCTGCAACCTTGTAATTATTACATTAAATTGTGAACTTTTCATTTATAGGTTGTACATATTTGTTATATTAAACTCAGAGTACAGTTTGGATATTTTGATCATAAAACATGGCCATGAAAAAAATAAAGCAACTTTACTGGGGTAGAATTTTGGTCACATAATATTTCTATTTTTCACCAGAAATATATGAGGCATGCCTAGCCTTTTATCAATGAAATGAAGAGATCAAAAGTCGACTTAATAATCGAAAATTCCATAGGAACGATGTTACAATGACCTGTACGTTATATGATAGAGGTGGTTTACTAACCTGGAACGATGTTACAATGACCTGTACGTTATATGATAGAGGTGGTTTACTAACCTGAAAAGCTGTAAATTTGAAGGGGCTCTCAGAACGGAAGAGACCATTGCGATCAATCCATCTTTCTGGTTTAAACTCATGTGCATCATCACCCCATATGAACTTCATCTTTCCCATTGCATATGGTGTGAAAGCTACCACACTCCCTTTTTTCACACTACAACCATCTGGTAGAACATCATCTGAAAAGCATATCTTTGGATCCTGCATTATAATCCTATCTCAATGATGTTAAAGGTCTATGTATAAAAATTAAATTGATTTGGCCGATTTTAGTAGTGTATTATATTAATTGATGTTGTATACTCATCTAAGATAACTATATATGATGGTAAAAAATATATTATACCGACTATGAAAACCAAAATCATAGTGTTTTGATGATCTATTTTAAGTTTTAGCAAATATTTACGATATAAGATTGTACAACAGTAACAATTTTTGTTAGAAGTAAATTTTGAGGCCCCAAATATATAACGGATATATATTTTGAGGCCTTTCAAAATTTGAGGCCCTGTGCAATAGCACACATCGCACACCCTCGTATACGGCTCTGCTCATCTTCTCATATATAGTGTTATATATATGCTTATATACAGAGGATTGATAAAATGAAAATTCCAAAAAGTAAACATGAAACGTAACACTACCGCATCCAAAAGGCTAGTCATTAGGAACCAAAATATGAAAAATATAACGAGGGTAAAAGATGGAAGATTAGTTGCGCGTACCACGGGTAAAGCAGGATGGAGTCTGACAGTTTCAGTCAAAGCTGCTTGAAGATATTGCATATTCTCGAATGTGGCCTCAGTCACGCGAGCAGCAAACTCTGCAACATTTGTGATCTCTTCCTTCATGTTTATTGCTTCTTTTATTTCTTTTGCTACCCTATATTGAACTTCAGGATGTTTGCAAAGCTCGTAAATGAACCATAACATAGTAATCGCTATAGGGTCTTTACCAGCAAGCACAAAGTTAAGTATTATATCTCTTAAGTACTTTGGATCATTGCTGTTGATCAGTACAAACCTTGATAGAATGTCGTCTTTCTTGTACTACAAGTTCCATAAAACAAAGGTTAATTGGTTTAATATATTTTGTCCACAGAAACAATACATTATTTAATTTTCATTTTTCATATTTTATTTCATATTTTAAACAAGAAAGAAACATAATTAAGCTTCTTACCGAAAACTCATGCTTTGGCTTTTGCATTTGTGCAATTTTGATCTGAATCACCTTATAAATAAACTCATCTACAATTTTCATATTTTTCTTTAACTCTGCTTCAGATCCAATATTCAAATACTTTTTGATCTTCCATGATTTGTCGATATATCTTCGAAATGTCAGTACATTTGCATCATCAAATGCACGACTGAATCTAACACCTTCTTTATTTGAACCGCTCAAGTTGTCAAGATCAATTCCAAAACCAACTTTAAATATTGAATCCGTAGTTGCTTTCATAAACAAGTCCTGTGCATGTGTACACATATGAGAAATTTGATGTTGAGCACTATTGTTTATGATTAAAGGGGTAATAAGATGTTATCATGTTAGTACTAATTACTTGATGAGAAACATACATTTAGGTCGATTATTTGGTTGCTTTTTGCTGCATCTGAAAATATGTTTCCGAGTTTTATTGCATTTTCTGTGANCCCATCGCGTTGGTTGAAGATATAGAGGAACACAACAAGAAGCAGTAAAGCAACTATTGCTGATGAAATGAAGATTGGACTTGAAAGAAAATCCATGGAGTTCAATGTTATTGTTGTAAATGAGAGATGGGATGCTTATTCTCAAATAGTTTGAGTATTTATAGGGCACAGATATTTGGCCATTTTACCGATTTAGTCACATATACAAAACAACCTTTTGATAGTTATGGCATATTGGCATGAAGATAGTCAAGATACTTTTGTCTTGTTTCAGAAAATAAGAACTAGAGTTTTCCATCAAAAATTTGGTAAAAAGACTCTTATTTGCATTTAGGATCAAATGAGAAAGTTTAACATGAGAAGGATGGAAATAACAATAACCACAAATTAGATGCAAATACATATGTTAGATGCATTTTATCAAGTTAGGCGGAATTTATATATTTTTCGTCCCCTACATGTCAAATTTGTTGCTAGTACTACTTTGCATCATTTTATCCAAGATCACTTTCGAAACTAAGTAGGTTGCATCTAAATAAGTAGAAATGCATCTAATTCAAGTCGATGCATCTCAAATGTAAATGTAAGGTTATAATTATTTCTCATTATTCTCATTTTAAGTTCTTTTTCACTGGATCCCTACCATATATATTAATTCTAATTCATATTTTCTAGTACATTATAAAACACCCAGGATTATGTTTCTAACAATGAGATTATCGCTCCGCGTTACCCAATATTTAAAACATCAATCTTTTTGATATTTAAATTCATATCAAATATACTTTGACAACGCTAGAAAAATATAAGTATTTGTTAATGCTTTTTATATATGCCGTATTAACTCAATAATCTTACTCTCTTAATTAACTGTCTGTCACCAAATTTGTAAAATTTAAGTCAAGATATGAAAAATCTTCCCTATATTGTTGCTTGAGTATAAGGTTTTTTAAGCCTCACCGTGTACAAAAAATATCACGTTTAAACTTCGAATCTTCAAATCTCTAAGATATATTCTGTCACCCTTTCTAATTCATTATACAGTGCCATGCAAAGAATCGAACTTTCACCTTCTTTTGACTCATCTGATTTTCAAAGTCAAATAATATATATCCTATCTCAAAACCCGTGTTATTGCTTGCATTCAATTAATGACCAATTACAATATGTAATTACATAAAGATTATTCTAGATGCTAAGCCTAACAATGAATAACAAAGCCCACAATACATGCATACTAACGTCTAACAATGGTAAGTGTGTTACGTTATAGGTTATACTAGTACCAGTTAAGGTCAATTGTTGCCAGGTTTGAAGCTCAAAGCACACTTGATATCGTACAAGATTTAAAATTTTCTTTTTCTTGAGGATCATGTTCACTCGCAAGTTCCTAGAAACGTTGGGAGAAAAAAAAAGTAAATATTCTGGTTTATTTTGTTCAAGTCATCTTACCACATCGTAATTAATGGTTTTAACTTTCGCTCCGTAGTCTTACCTAGCGTAATACCTCGTTTTTCCCGAGCGTTTAATACTCTAATTTACCGGAAGCGTCTATTCTTAATCAAGACCATATAATCTCTTGATTCTTAAAAAAGCTCATCTAGAATGCAATATTTTAAAAGCGTTTTGGGTCGTCAGCTAAAAGTCTAGTGAGATTTCATGTACAAAAGTATTCATATAATTCCAAGCACTTATTTCAATAACAACGTGACATGCAAAACGATCATGCAATTTGTTCAATATCATATAAATGCTATTTGATCATCCAATATTCTCATTCGATTCAACAAATCAACTATTCAACAATTTAAAATAAACTAACAATTCAATATATAGCACAATACAAAATATACCAACAATTCAACATATACCAACGTTCTTTATTAATCTAGTAACCCACTTTTTCATGGCAAACCCGACATTGTTTGCTCTTACAATATTTTTCCTCTTTTTATATGGCAAATTCAACCTTGTTTGCTCTTACAATAGTTTCTTTTCTTTTATATGGTAAACCCTATCTTCTTTGCTCTTACAATATATAAATCGCAAGTCCGACCTTGTTGCTCTTACATATATAAATGGCATACCTAACCTTGTTTGCTCTTATAATATATCCCTCTTCTAATGTGACAAGCTCGACCTTGTTTGCTCTTATCATGTAACATTTATAATTATTCCAATAGTTCAACATATATTAATGATACATTTAAAACACATTGCAAATTTATGATCATTAAAATAAGTTTGCATAATAGTATTTTTAATTAAAAAAAAATGCAAGACAATTTAAAAACACATAAAAACTCGCCTCGTATATCATATTATGCTTTTACTTCTCGTCATGAACAAGGGCTCTTACTATTGTTTATGATTAAAGGGGTAATAAGATGTTATCATGTTAGTACTAATTACTTGATGAGAAACATACATTTAGGTCGATTATTTGGTTGCTTTTTGCTGCATCTGAAAATATGTTTCCGAGTTTTATTGCATTTTCTGTGATGATTTCACGGCTAAAATCTCTCAGTACTTTCGTAGAAAACTCGTGGCTAGATACCTTCCTTTGTTGTCGCCATTTTTCCCCATCGACTGTGAATATTCCATCACCATGTAGCTCCTTCATTAGGTCGTGGTTATGTGTTCCCTACAATAATATATATTGCACAACTGTAATATCAGTGTATAACTACTAGCCTAAGTTTAAAAGTGTGTTCCTATCCAATTTAAAATTCTGTACGTATTAATTGCCATGCCAAACAAGTATATATATTAACAACGTTTCCCACCACAACAATCCATGAATCGTCAACTTAGCGATTTCTAGGCTGCAAATTAGATGAGGTTTTATCGAGCTATTAAATATGAGCTTGAACTCGACATGTTCGAGTTAGTCTATTATCAAGCTCGAGACTGATAAGCCAACTTAACCTCGAGTTTAGGCTCGACTCGATCAATTAGTTCAATCTGAGATTTCAGAGAGCTTGTATGCAAAAAAATGAGCACAAAACATCAAATGAGTCTAGTTTTAGCTTAAAAGGACTCAAGTTGATTTTTTTATTTTTTTATTTTATTTTATTTATTTATTTATTATTATTATTATTATTATTATTATTATTATTGTTATTATTATATTATATCCAGTTTCTTAGGCG
>LBNU01007890.1:12779-28668 GCA_014162995.1 Artemisia annua
TGGACTTGGAGCCAAAGATCTATGCCATGATGAGGGACTTTTTGAAGTAAGTCCTTGAAACGAGTCCATGCTTCGTAAAGGGTTTCACCTTGACGTTGTTGGAACATCAAGATGTCATTCCTTAACTTGGTGGTTCTTCCCGGTGGGAAAATTGAGCAGGGAAACGAGAGGTGAGATCATCCCAAGAGGTGATGGATCCCGCGGGTAAATGCTCAAGCCATTGACTAGCTTGGTCACGTAGAGAGAATTGGAAGAGACGCAATTGGGTCATCTCTCGAGTTTCAACATCATGGTCTATGGAATCTACGGTTTTGAGGAAATCCTTGAGATGCTGGTTTGGATCTTCGGAACGAAGTCCATGGAATGCACATCCGCTTTGTACCAACCGGATGGTGTCGGATCGCAAGGGAGACACATTGGCTCATTGAGTGAGCTCAATGGTGTTTCGATAGCCTTGGTGGCTAGGTCGGGAGTATTCTCCTAAAGTGTGTGCTCTAGGAGGTTGGTTTGGTTGTGGTTGGTTTTGTTGTGGTAGGTTGGCGGGATCAAAGATATTACCACCTTCCATGATGGCGGATGGTAATGGTTACGAACAAAGAAACGAAGAAAAAAGATAGACTAAAGAAAACCTATTAAAAAGAAAATAAAAATCTCACTAGAAAGGAATCTAGTGAGTAGACCTAATAAAATTAAATTTCAACCTAAGCAATAACTATTCCTCGGCAATGACGCCAAAAACTTGATGCGTGGTTTTGCAACCTTGCAAAAGCTTTAACTTCTTAAGGGATCTTGAGAAGCTTGCAATCCCCACCAGGCAGTGTACCTGACCAATGTAGTATAGTGAGTGGCAAGTACCGAGGGATTGATCGTTATCTCGGGGAATAGTGTCGTTAGGATTGAAACTAATCTAACTAGGTCTAGAGGTGAGGGATGATTCTTTTTGTATTTTTATATTTTATGGAAAGCAAGTAAAAATCTCGGGTATTAGAAGAGTGGGCAGAATTAGTTACTAGCCAACTAACCCAAATAGCTACTTATGCAATAAAAATAAAATGACAAGAAAGTAATATAGTGGGAACTTCTTATATGGAGAAAACGTGTTTACTTAGATTTCCTTACTCCTTAGTTATCTTTTATTGATTAATTAGTTTGTCACAATTGCATGGGTGAAGGGTTGCATTCCTTAATACCATCCGTGGGGCCGTGTACGATCTTCCCCAACTCTATAAGCTTCCATCTCTTCCTATGACGACACGTTTAGTATCCTATCATGGCCTCATTAATAGTCACTTATGCATTTAATACAACCAATAAAACCATAGTACACATACGATTACGTTTCTTAAGACGTTTAAGCAAGTTACTATATAGGAGATTAGCCAGTTTTCTTAAACCTAACGCTAAAATCAATCACCTACAATAATTAATGGCAAACCAACAACCAATAATCAATAACTAAGTTTCATTAGATCTAAGCAAACACAAATAAACCTAAGCTTGTATGTTAAAGAAAGAAAAGCATACAAGTTAATCAAACAACACATAGACATATTGAATGATTAAAGGATGACTTATCTTTAATTAAACATGGAAGAAAGTAGGGGTTTGAAACCCTTACAAAAACTGCAAATTCGTACTAGGGTTTGTGCCACAAGTTCTATCCAAAAAGGTACTCTTTAATGAATGAAAAATTGAAAATATATATAGATTTTACAATCTGACGGCGTCACCTTTTGGGTCGTGACGCCGTCAAGTCGCCGTCCTAGGGTTTCTTGATTGCCTAGATCTACATCTGACGCAACCTGGTTGAAATATGTTCTGGGCCGTATATCTTTTTGGCGCGTCAAGTGTAAATTGATTATCCACCTCTTGATCAACAAGTGACGGCGTCAGCTTATGAATCTTGACGCCGTCAGGTACTGTTCCCAGTTTGAATTCTTGACTTTGTCGTTTTCTTCACTTTTTGCTCCAAAAACGTCCAAAATGCTTCTTTTTCTAGAATTCTTCTCCAAAGTACCTAAATTGACAAAAGAAACGATTTAAGGTAATAATTGATCATATTATCACGACTTAGGGCTTAAATGACCCCTTAAAAGCGTAACAAATTTCTCCTTATCACCACACAACCACTAGACTCCTGAGGACAGGAGACTTGCCAACCAAGATAAGAGACTGTAAAGTATTAGTATCTCAAGTCTTTCAAATTACTACTGAAACGTGTCATCAAGTGTAAGATTGTCAAGGAAATGTAGACTGGCCTTATTTTGGGTCATGAGGGACCCTCTTAAATAGGGATACAAAGATAGCAGCTCTGAGGCTGAAATTCAATGCCTTTAAGGCACTTGATGGTGAAAAGGTTGCACAAACCTACACCAGGCTCAAGATCTTGCTGAATGACTTAGAAAATAAGGGGGTTGGAATTCCTTAGGATGAAGTGAATGCCACATTTGTAAACAACTTGCCAGGAAATGGCTGCGTTTGAATCAGACTCAGAGGGCCAACAATGTTATAAAAAATGATAGGCTGACCACTTTATTTGGAAAGTACAACTATGAGGATGACCTAATTGACCAGATTTATGAACCTAAATCTAAGAAGGTTCATGTACAGACCTATATGTCTACTGCTTTGTATTCTATCTCAGGTGTAAGATAGTGATTCGGATGTAGAGGAAGACACTAGGAGCAACCAAGAGTTCCTTGTTTATCTTACTACTGAATTTAATGATAGAGCTATTCTGGCTAATCAGAGGAGGTACATTCTACAAGAGATAAGGGAGAGTTGGAGCCGCAAGGGTGCCAACTAACAAGCCTAAGGAAACTTGTTTCACTTGTGAAAGAAATGGCCATTTCCAAAAGGAATGTCCAAACGACAAAACCTCTTCCCTTTGATATTCATCAACATATAAATTCCAATACAAGCCCCAACATCAACCCAACACATCACTCTTAACAAACCAACAAACATGAGCCTCTAATGAGTCTTAAAAAGGTTACAGAGCTCTTTACAAAAGCAAGAAGACTGAACTTGCACTCCTCACTTAAAAGCCCTCATCAAGCACAACTAGAACAAGGATAACAAATTGGTTGTCGAGTCTTATGATTGGGAGAAGAGGATTTGTCATCAGCGAATGATGAAATTATCTAAATTAAAGCATTCATTGCTCTCGCTAAAAATGAGCCATTAGTTGGAAATAGTGATGCAAGATCTGGGCATTGGGTAGACATCACCATGAAAAAGGTACATAGAGTTTTAAATATGGATAATACATTTAAAGAAAAAACATTGACTATACTATACACTGGTTGATCTCTGCTATGTGAAAAATCAGAGGAATAATTTGCTTAGCAAGTTTACCTCTATCTAGAAAGAGTTGGTTGGCTGTAGGTCTGAATTGCTAGAACTAAAAAATGTCTAAGTTTCTTAAAACGGACTTTTAGACAGTAAAAACTATTCAACCCCCTTCTAGTTTTCCATATAGTGGTAAGTAAGCTTTAATCGTAATATATTCCTTTGGATAAAAGTCAACAATAGATGTAGGTTGAAGGAACAATGAACATATATAAAGTTCATAGCTCCTTAACTTCAAACTAATTTCAGAAGATTAATGAACAATAATCAATCTGAAAAAAAAGAAAAGAAAAAAAAACCGTTGTTATATTGCCCTGAACCAAATGGAGATCAATCCCAAATATTGAGTAATTAGAGGGCAATTTTACACACTAAAAAATGCATCCGAACACAAACAAAAACATTACTTATTGCATCAACATATAACATATATAAACATTTGTCACCTTAAAAAACATGAGTTACATTTTTTTTCGGAATAAATGAAAAAGTAAATTGTTCGTGACGTGCTCAAGGATGTTTGATGGTCAAACAAACACCCAATGATCAAATCGCGGATGTCTCTTTTAATACAAATTAAAAAGAAATTAATGAAGATAAAACTTTTTTAATTAGTACAAAAAACAGGTTAGATATCAACCTCTTAACTAAGCTCGATACGAAATCTTAAAAAGCATTCATACGACTACTCTTTGAGGCGTTTATTTGAGTTAACAAAACAATATGAAAAGCAACAAAAAGTTTTTAGTATGACATGGGTTATTGAAAATACGAAAGCTGGATTTATTGTTGAAAGAGATGATGTATGTTGATGTAGGTACAATAGCAATGGGGTTTGAAGGGGAGGCAGAGTGATTTAAGGTTTGTTTAGCGGGTATGAGTAGTTGTAATATTTTATTGGGATATTATTGGACTCTTCAAGCCCATAATGAAAAGGCTTTTGTCATACTTTTAAAGTTTCATTCTGTTAAGTATGTGGTAACTATGATGTATTTAGGACCTTTATAAATAAAAGTCTTAAACTTTTAATTTACACAACTTGCTCTATTTAATAATTTTTAAAACAAAATTTTAAGATTCACTATTTACACATTACTTACTAACATTATTTTGGATGTTACAATAATAAGATATAACTACTATAATACATTTAGTATATGCATAGTTTGAAATTGTAACTCTAAAATTTGAAAATAATAATGTTATATATTAACCACTTCACCATCTTACATTACAAGCACACAGTCACTAAAGACTATTCGTTATCATCAAAAAACACCTTTATAAAAATGAAAAAAGAAAAGCAAAAAAGATCACCCCTAAATATAGTGCTCGCTCTCGCTGCTTTGCGCGGGTAATATGCTTATGTTGAAAAATGAGTTAATAGCTATTTTCACACAATATATGAACCCAAATAAATTATATTGCATGGTACCCGCACACACCGGGCTAGATTTATTGAATAGTAAATATAATTTATTCAGTTACAATCACAAAGAATCAAAGCACCTCAACATATATACTACTAAAAGAACTTATACAACCATGCATGTAAGATCATGTATATAACTAAGAAAAATTTCTTTCCCTCGAAAAAAGGATATCGATTCCTACCAATCGGCTGTTCAAAATTCCTTATGTGTCTTACTTCTTTATAATTGTTCTTTGATTTATTAACTATTTTAAAGATCATAGTGGGTCGGTGAGGTACACTATTTGTTATTACGATTGTAGGGTTACAGTTATATTCTTTTTGTCTTTTGTTCATGCTTTTTCTATTGTTATGATCTATTAATTCAAGATTTTGAGTTATAGATATTTATCTATTGATCTTTAGGGTTTGAATACTGTTATCGTACAAGATCATTTGGGGTTTGTGGGTCGAGTTGGATTACAAGACGTGCTTGTTTTTTCTTTATTGTGGTCTAATTATTGAGTGCATACGGTGAGTATGAAGGCGGGGTTTTTGGATCCGGGAGGGGTGGTAAAAATTATACTAAGCAAGGTGATCATGCGGTTGGGCAAGAGAACAATACAAGTGGTGCTAATGATGATGTGGGTAATAGTATTTCGAGTTTTGATGTCGCTTTGAAGTCACAAAACTTTGGTTACGAGTTTTTCTGATCCAAGCATTGTATCAGCTTCTCAAGTAGCCGACCCAATGGAGAAATTGGCTAATGATGGTATAAACACTTCAAGTATTTTGAAACAAGATAGTGTTAAGTCACAAAAATTTGGTACCCATGGGGATACGATTAATTCTAATGATAGTGGTAACGTGGCTGCTAATTCGGTTAACAACACTCCTCAAGTGTTTTGAAACACCCCCAATCTACAAATATCCTTAATGTGAAGCCGGTTTCATATGCGGGTGTAATGTCTAGTGATTCTAAGAAGCACAAATCTAATTTTCGTAGGTTGGAATGCAGTAACAAAACTAATGGAGTGGATCTTACCGTTCCTATGAAAGTGATTGAAGAGGTAAATGCTCGTTTTGATAATACTCTTTATGGTTACTTTCTTGGTAAACGGATTGCTTTTCCGGTTGTTGACTATTATGTGCCCAATGTGTGGGCTAAGTATGGTATTCAAAAGGTTATGATAAATGCTAAGGGCTTGTTTTTCTTCAAGTTTACCACTAAGAAAGGTGTAGAAGATGTACTTGAAATGGGTCATGGATGATTAGGAACGTTCCTATAACTCTTAAACCGTGGACTATGAATACTAATCTTCTTAAAGAGGATTTGACTAATATTCTGGTGTGGGTTAAATTCCATGATGTTCCACTTGCTATGTTCTCTAATGATGGTCTCAGTCTTCTTGCCACTTTGATTGGTACTCCTAAAATGCTTGATGCTTATACTTGTAAAACCAAAATTTTAAAACATGTAAAATTACCAAAATGCCCCTAAAACTAAAAAATTACAATAAAACACTTAAATAATATCGAATAAATCCTATACACTTGGAAATAAGAAACATATGATCCATATTATTTTTGTATGAATACTTTCAAACATTTTAATTACCCTAAAAAGATATATACACGCCTAAATAAGTATAAGGTCCAAAATTACATTTTAAATTATGTATTTTTTATTTTAAACAGAGATAAGCACCAGTATAATTATGGAAACAAGTTATGAATTGATTTGGTATCATCCCCCATATATTTGTGCCGTGTAAACCTCCCCATACCCTCTATAATTATCTTCCAATATTTGTTTCCCATTTAATAAAGTTAAAAACAAAATTTAAAAACCCTAAAGACCTCAAAAATCACACCGGTGGCTCAAAACTTTCTGGAGGCTCTTGATCATTTTTCCTGGTCGTTTTCTAAGTTATAGAAGGTGTGAAAAATAGTGGTTGATGCTGGTGAGGCGTGGTTTGATCTTTTGGATTTATTTTGGTTCAATAAAGCCAAACCGAGGGCTTATTTTTGTTTCTGCTCAATTCCACGTTCAATCTTCAAAATGGTAATTTTGTATCATCCTTATTACTCCTATAATCCATAATAAACGTGTAAAAATTGATCATGCATGATAACCAACTCATTTGGATTAAAAAGAAAATTAATACTCTAAAAACGACATAAAATCCAAATCGGCTAGAATTAATTTTTCATGCTTCAAATTTATTTTATACAGGTTCCATTCATGTTATATAACTCTAATAAAATCAGTCTTATGATGATCAATGCCTAGAAATCTATTTTGGAATTATTTTTTAATCGGTTAGAATAAAGAAAAAAATAAAAGAAATTAGGGTCGAATGGCTAGGGTCAGGGTTCTTGGAAAATTTTATGGCATTAATTGATATTTAAGGATGTTTTAATATATGTGTAATGATTGGGAAGGTTAGGGTTAGGGTTTTGTGGATTTGTTTTGGAACCGAATGGGATTTTTAAAATACAAGGGCATGGGGGTTATTTTTCTAGATGGCATACGACCAGGGGTGATTCGTAAAAAATATAATATAAGGGGGTAATGTGTAAAATTTGTAATTAGAAGGTTCAATTAGTAATTTATATAATTAAATGGTACGGTTTGTATTTTATTTAAATTAAGGGTTAAACTAGTAAATTATGGAAAGAAGAGGGTGCTTCATATATATATTAATGTGAGGGGTAAAATGTGTAAATTTTATAATTAAAGGCTTAATGTGCCAATATGAATTTAATATGGATATATTTGTAATTTAATTATTAATAAGGACATATTTTGTAATTAATATAAATTGAGGGTTTAACTTGTAACATTTGTAAACTTGAAGTATTGAATAGTAAATATTTTTAACTTATGGATTATATGTATAAAATATGGAAATTGCAATATTTACACTGTAGACCTTTAACTGTGGTATATTACATTATAAACCCTAAAATATGGAAAGTTGTCATATTGAGCCCTAAACTATCATGACTTGTCAAAATGAACCCTAATTCCATAATAATGGTTAACTAATAACTTAACCTAATTATAATATGAAATCTTTCAAATTATGGAAACCTGCTATTTATGTAAACTTACAAATTTTGGAAACCTACTAAAAATAGAAAGTTACTTAAATTGGTTAAACTACTCAAAGAGGAAACTTACTATTCTTGGAAAGTTACTATTTTTGGAAAGCTGCTATAAAAGGAAAGTTACTAAAAATGGAAAGATAACTAAAAGAGGTAACTTATATAATTTGAACTCTTCATAATTCGTTATTCACTTTCTTCTAGGTCCGGTGAAGCTGGAGTGATCTTTCTCCTTTGTTTTGATCTTGGTTTTGGGTGTTTCGGCGAAGGTACATATATTCTGATCTTTTCAGTAAAGGTTTCGTATGACTTGTCTTTCCTCCCTATGACTGCATTGATTGATCTTGTCATCTGATTCCGAGCCTTTACGTTAGGCTTTCCTATTTGATATATCTTGTGATATTTGAACCCTTAATATTGAGCTGCCACTGATATTTGAATCTTTGATATGTGTGAACCTTTATACTTTGGCTCTGAGGTTGATGTGCTTCGTTGGTATTGTGATTCTATTGGTATTTGTTGAAACCCTCATGGTGATGTTGACATAACCCGTTTGTTAACCTTTTGTAATCTTAGCATTTGGACCTTTTGAAACTTTGGAGGGTCTTTTGGGATATATCAACAGGATGTAAAAACCTTTTCTTAATTATGATATGGGAATGTTTAAAGGAGAAACTATTTTATAGCGACACTTCTAACATGATTTAAGACCACTTTTATATAGGATTTTATAATTT
Organism: Artemisia annua; assembly: GCA_014162995.1. Taxonomy (NCBI): domain Eukaryota; kingdom Viridiplantae; phylum Streptophyta; class Magnoliopsida; order Asterales; family Asteraceae; genus Artemisia; species Artemisia annua. The sequence continues at coordinate 21,390 of LBNU01007890.1, forward strand.
CATAAGGACTACTTTTAAATGATATTTTAAGAAAACCTTCATTAAAGATTACTTTTATAAATGTTGTCTCTTGGAAGATTTCTTTCTAAATGAACCTTTGTTATAAACCTTTTAATTGGATAACCTTTCTAAAACAATTGATATGAACCTGCTATATTGAACTATGGCTTTAAACTTTCATTATGACCCTTTGACTATGAACCATGGGATTTTGGATCTTGGGATATTGAACCTTGTTGATTGGAACCTTTGGCATTGGCAATTATACTACAGGAACCTTGATATTGAACTTTGGATTTGAACCTTGATTATTTGACCGTGATATGGATATTGACATTGATTTGAACTATGGTTACCTTTGACCCTTCAGTATTTACCCAGGCATAATTATTTTGTTCCCAGTTATGGGGGGTCCATGACCGTAGCATTGATGCACCAATGTTATGACTCTGGTGTGGTTGGAGAGATGTACCACACCGTCCCTTTTTGTTATATGATTATGAGCTCAAGAATATATATGTTTGGCCACTATGATTTGTTTGCAGGGGCGTATGGATGCATCCTAGTTTTGTGTGATATTTGTGTGGATATCTGGATTGGATATATTATATTTGTGTGGTGATTGGGCATGCGTGCAGGCAGTCCCTTCACATTTTGGGAGCTAGCTACTCCATGGATTACTTGAGGACTCCCCTCTTACTACATTTGGTATTCTGAGGACTCCCCTCTGAATACATTGATTATGAAGATGTGATATAGTTTGTTTGGACATTTGTGTGGTCTGGGGTAAATATACTGATGCATACACTCACCTTATACCTTAACCATTTATCCTACTCCCTTATCTTGTAATTCTTATTATTCTCTCGACTCTATTTATTGTATCTTTTTCGTATCGTTTCCTTATTTTCTGTTTTGTTATCTGTTATATCTGTTCACTGAGCTTTGTAAGCTCAGCCGCATTTCTTTTCCTGCGGCAGGTTTAGTAGGAAGCTGATTTATGGAAGAAGATTTTACTTTTGGGCTTAGAAGACTTCACCCTGTTAGCCACTTGCTGGACTTAGAGATGACTAGAAGCTTTTATGTTTGGGCTTAGTATATTATTGTTACCCCTTTTGTATCTTGTACTTTGTTTAGTTTTCCCTTGTAACCCTTTGTAAACTTCGTATTAGAAATGTATCTCCGTTTTACTTGTGTTCTGATTTGACTCCATAATGTACACTTTAGCCCTTTTCGGGTTAGGGTGTTATAATACTAGTCAAATGTGCATGAAATCTTGGGGACGTAGTAGTTTTGCTAGGTGTTTGATTGAAGTGAAGGCAGAAGAGGTGCTTAAAGAAAGTCTCACTGTTGAAATACCCCTACTTGATGGGTCAGGTTCTGCTATTGAAAAGGTTCGTGTTGAGTACGAGTAAAAACCGCCTCGATGTGACACTTGTATGCTATTTGGTCATACTCTGAATAACTGCCCTAAATTTGTTCCGCCTCCAGTTCTGCCTACACATAAGGATAGTGATGGTTTTCAGACTGTCAATCACAAAAACAAGGGTAAGAATGGTAGCCAAAGTGGACCGGATAAAGGTTTTCCTAAACCTATTGTGAAGTTTAGGTATCAACCTAAAGTGCCTCCTCCTGAACCCAAGAAGGTGGATACTACAAAGAAGAAGGCTCTTGATGTGTTAGTGCGAGTGGGACGAAGATTGCTACATCAAATACGTTTGAAGCCCTTAACATGATCAATACTGATGAAGATGTCGTGGCTAAGGATGGGGCTGAGTTGGATTTTGGCAGTACAATGGAAGCTAAGGATGCTGGTCCTACTCCTATTATTGAGAAAATTGTGGAGCTTGAAAAGCTAATAATTGATGGGAAAGCTACTCTTGTGGATGATGATAGTCATCCTATTATAAAGGTTGATCATCCGGGTAATAAAAATGAAGCTAAGGTGGACGGGTCTCAAAAGACTGTTAGTCTTGTGAAAGAGAAGGTGCAGGCCGCGGCTAGTATGTCTAGTTCTTCTTTTTCTCCGTCTACTTCTGCTACTAAGAGGGTTAACTCATTATCTTAGGTGGGAGAGATTGTTGATTCCGACAGTGATGAAGACGAGGTTGTGAACACTTTTGATGAGTCAATGAACCTATTTGGTGGTGGTCATGATCGTGAAGATGATTATGTTGACTATGATTATGATGACTATGCGGATCAGGTATACGATCTTCCAGAGAATTTGGATGCTTTTTATGACATGTATGGTACTAAACTCAAAGGCCTTGGTAAGAAGTAATTTTGTTTTTTCTGAGTAGTGGTTTATTTTCTTGTTTAGAGAATATGAAGTATCTTGTTATGTAAGCTTTTCTGCCTACGTAACGGGCTGAGATATGGGATTCACCCATATCCTTTGTACTTAAACGTTTTGTTGAGTAATATATTTATCGGGTCTTTTGACCTTTTACCAAAAAGAAAAAAATAAAAAATAATAAATAAATAAATAAAAATCAGGTTAGCGATAATATTTAGTTTATGAGATTAACACAGCGTTGTAATAGTATCTTAGGGAAAGAATTAGTAGATAAATTCATATAATTCCGTACAATATGTTAAAAGGACAATCATTTCAAGATGCTTTGTGCAAGCTTGAATAGAAATGCTAAAGATGTGAGACAACGTATTTGTGATCATGCATTGTGGAGAAGAAAACGAAAAACTTATAACATAAACTGTATTGACTTTATATCAATTTAGTGACTTATGTCAACAACCTTATAGATACATTAGTGACAACTATATATATCAGCAACCCAATATCGATCAAGTAAAAGAATACATGATATTATCAGCATTATCAGTATCAGCAGGGTCTTTAACTATATTTAACCAAATAAAACAATACATCAGTGAACCCTATATCAACAGGGTAATTAACTATATTAACTGTTGATACAAAAGTTGGGCGTTCCTTGTTTGGGTTCCTTTCCTCGTATCAATTAGATGATATTGCTTGGGGACCTGCGCACTATGAAAGCAACAAACACCGTTAGGCTTATCGAGGGATTGTCTCCCCCGATTATCCTCCGGCGTGAGAGTAAGTAATCGAATTTAGGGTTGTGAAGAGTTTAGGGTTTGTAAACCGTCCCTTAGACAAGAGCTATGATGCCCTATTTATATACACGTAACCGATAAGGTTTCTTGCTCCTCACTCTTCGGCCTATTCGCCGATATCGGATATTTGGTATATATCTCCTTTATTTAGGAGATATCCCGTATCTAATCCATTAATGACTTTGGGCTTGGGCCTTGTGGGCCCAAACCCACTAACTGGTAGTCCAGTTATTGTTATAGCGGCCCGCTCGTGGTGGGCTTAAGTGTTAGTATTGCTAACTAATCGGGTCCGTGACCCGAGTGGAAACTATACGTCATCATGTCCACCCAGTCTAGTGTGCGCAGGGTAAAACCTGCGGATGCTAGACTTAAACCATGTCAAAAATATTCCCAACGCGTGCGCGGGAAGAATTCGAAGTTAAACCGCCAAAATACGCGTGTAATGCACCTAGTCCAAAAAAGTGCAATTCGAGTACCTCGGGAAGTGGAGAGGCTATCCACGTGTCCTGTACCGTTAGAACTCCCAGCCACACGATTCGAGTTAGTGGGATCCACGTGTCAGTTATCTGTGGTGGGTGAGAAAACTATATAACCCCCTCTCCACTTTTACTGTGATTATCACAGTAAAAACGTTTTTATCTCCATTTTCAAAGCTTCTAAGCCTCCTTTGCAACCCTACTTTTATACGCTAGGTAATTAGCGTGTGCGCCCTTTTTTAAACACGAACATGGTTCTTCAACTGAGTGATTGCACCTCCGACATAACCGAGGATGAACTGACGCAGTTCACCTCGGATTATTTTATTCCTTTGGATCTGCACCCAGAGGTGCCAGGTCCTAACGACACCATTGCGGACTTCCCCGAAGGGAAGGTGGAGGTATATATGCGCTTCTTCGAGTGGGCGAACCAGCGCGTACCCATAACCGTGCTCTTGTGTCAGATACTCAACTACTACGAGCTCCATATCTCCCAGTTGCACTGTATATGCGCTGGGAAGATTTCCAATTTTGAGGTGAACTGTCACTTATTAGTGATTCCCCCCACCCTCCACTTATTTCGTGCGTTCTATCGCGCGTCATGGTTGAATGGGTGGGTTACCTTCTCTAAGCGCATAGGTGAGCTGCAGTGCTATGTGAAGAAGGTAGACAAACTTAGGGAAAATACATCAGTGAACCCTATATCAACAGGGTAATTAACTATATTAACTGTTGATACAAAAGTTGGGCGTTCCTTGTTTGGGTTCCTTTCCTCGTATCAATTAGATGATATTGCTTGGGGACCTGCACACTATGAAAGCAACAAACACCGTTAGGCTTATCGAGGGATTGTCTCCCCCGATTATCCTCCGGCGTGAGAGTAAGTAATCAAATTTAGGGTTGTGAAGAGTTTAGGGTTTGTAAACCGTCCCTTAGACAAGAGCTATGATGCCCTATTTATATACGTAACCGATAAGGTTTCGTGCTCCTCACTCTTCGGCCTATTCGCCGATATCGGATATTTGGTATATATCTCCTTTATTTAGGAGATATCCCGTATCTAATCCATTAATGACTTTGGGCTTGGGCCTTGTGGGCCCAAACCCACTAACTGTTAGTCCAGTTATTGTTATAGCGGCCCGCTCGTGGTGGGCTTAAGTGTTAGTATTGCTAACTAATCGGGTCCGTGACCCGAGTGGAGACTATACGTCATCATGTCCACCCAGTCTAGTGTGCGCAGGGTAAAACCTGCGGATGCTAGACTTAAACCATGTCAAAAATATTCCCAACGCGTGTGCGGGAAGAATTCGAAGTTAAACCGCCAAAATACGCGTGTAATGCACCTAGTCCAAAAAAGTGCAATTCGAGTACCTCAGGAAGTGGAGAGGCTATCCACGTGTCCTGTACCGTTACAACTCCTAGCCACACGATTCGAGTTAGTGGGATCCACGTGTCAGTTATCTGTGGTGGGTGAGAAAACTATATAACCCCCCTCTCCACTTTTACTGTGATTATCACAGTAAAAGCGTTTTTATCTCCATTTTCAAAGCTTCTAAACCTCCTTTGCAACCCTACTTTTATACGCTAGGTAATTAGCGCGTGCGCCCTTTTTTAAACACGAACATGGTTCTTCAACTGAGTGATTGCACCTCCGACATAACCGAGGATGAACTGACGCAGTTCACCTCGGATTATTTTATTCCTTTGGATATGCACCCAGAGGTGCCAGGTCCTAACGACACCATTGCGGACTTCCCCGAAGGGAAGGTGGGGGTATATACGCGCTTCTTCGAGTGGGCGAACCAGCGCGTACCCATAACCGTGCTCTTGTGTCAGATACTCAACTACTACGAGCTCCATATCTCCCAGTTGCACTGTATAGGCGCTGGGAAGATTTCCAATTTTGAGGTGAACTGTCGCTTATTAGCGATTCCCCCCACCCTCCACTTATTTCGTGCGTTCTATCGCGCGTCATGGTTGAATGGGTGGGTTACCTTCTCTAAGCGCATAGGTGAGCTGCAGTGCTATGTGAAGAAGGTAGATAAACTTAGGGACTGGAGAGAGAAATTCTTTTGGATTGACGCTGCCGTCTTTCCATCTGATTTCCCGTTCCACACCCGCCTTTCGTTACCAAAGGATGAGCGCCCCCTCGACACGTGGTACGACCCGGACCATGCGGCTGTCATTAATGCTAACCGCCTCCACATCAGACCATTTCCGGAAGAGTTCCTGGTGCATATGGGCATCAGTAGCAGCTACTTCGAGCCCGCGACGGAGGTTCGCACATTTGTGGATGTGGATGGAACGGGTGGGTGCTCATCCTTCCTTCTTTCTGTCGCTAGTAGCGTAAGCCTTCTTCATTTTCCATACTTTATGTAACATCTTTTCCTTTCTATTGTTTTTGCGCAGAGATGGATTTGTTTGGCGTTGTCAATTTGGAGATGCCCAAATCGGTGACCATTGGAGTGCGTCCCCTGAGAGAGGGTGAGACGCCCATTTTGCAGGCGACGGCGGGACGCGTCGTGGACCTGATTGTTCTAGAGCCTGAGGGCTCTCCTGCCGTGGCGGTAGTCGCGCCATTACAGGAGGTGGCTCCTCCTGTGCAGCAGGGACCCGATGTTGCGCAGCCTCCTCCCAATTCTGTGAACATAGCGTACGTCGACTTGGGAGAGTCTGATGAAGAAATGGAGGAGGGTCTCCAATTGAGGCGCAAGAGGGCGTCTAGTGGTGATGGCGAGGGGTCATCCAAGAAGCCGCGGTCTGAGGTTGAGGAGGGTCCATCTTTTGCTGAGTTGGAGATGGGGTAAGTAACTTGTTTATTTGTTATAAACTTTCGCTAAGTTATAGTTTATTCTAACTTTGTTTCTTCTTGTCCGTAGTGAGGATGCTGAAAAGTCTGGGGGAGACGCATCCATGACTGAGATTGAGAAGGACGTGCCCTCATCTCCTCCCCACACGTAAGTACTTGTTAGTAATCACTTAGGATTTTGTGTATGTTGAATTGTCTTCGTATGCTAACACTTTTTCCTGATGTTGTGTACAGTGAACAACATGTGGAGGACAATGGCGCACAAGATGGAAGTGCGTCACCCAAGGTGAGCCCTTTTCTGGATGAGGCGCACTCACCGAGGGATATTGGAGAGGAGTCAAGGTCGTTTGAATCCGAGTTGGTGGCGCAAGCCAGGGCGAGCTACTCTGTTGAAAGTAGCCGCTCCTCCTAGTTTGAGGAGGAAGTTACCAGCCTGAAGGCGCAGTTAGCAGCTGTGCAGGCTGAGTTAGCAAGCTCTAAAGCTGAGCAGCTGAGCTCCAAGGCTAAACTGGAGCGCGCAGAGGCGTCTACGCAAAGGCTGGCTGAGGGGAAGCTGGCAGTGATGGCTGAGTTGGAGCAGGAGCGTGCTGCTGCAGACCACCAGAGGGTTAACTCTTTGTGGGCGCTGAAGTACTTGCAACAGAATAGAAGCAAGCAGTACTTTGCCAACATTGAGGAGTTCCGTAGTCGGGTGGAGCTTGCGCTGAAGATGCAAGAAGAGAAGCTTCGCAAGCTCAGTATCGAATATGATGAGGAGCTCTACCCGCATATGGTTCAGTCTGTGGCTGAGCGCAGGTAAATGTTTCTTTGCTTTTCTTTATAACTTGTATATATTTAGACTTTCTTTCCTACTAACACTTGTGTTATTTTGTAGGTGGTTGATCAGCCATGGGCT
>LBNU01007890.1:33538-61008 GCA_014162995.1 Artemisia annua
TTTTTAAATTTAGCTTAATAATATTCTGTTTTTATAATTTTTAAAATTAGTTTGTCACCTTAAGTATTTGTAGTAATTTTCTTAGAATTTTCTTTTTCTGTTTAGTATTTATTAGATTTAATATTAGTTAATTTAGTAATTAATTAAAACAGTTAAATTAATTAATTCTGTATAAATTTGTTAAACAGTAGCATCTTTTTATATTTTTCCTAGGTCCTAAATAATATTTAATATTTTTATTAATTTTTCTAGAATTTTTACTGTTCATCTAGTAATTATTAGATTTAATCTTAGTTAAAACAGTTTAATTAGAAAAACCAAAAAGAAATTAGCATAGTTGTTAAATTTTAATCTAATTTTCATTTTTATAATTTTTCTAGCTTTGTCACATTAATTAGAACCTGTAAAAATTAATTTTATAATTTTCCATTTTCATTTTCTAGTTTTTCTCTTTTAAATAGTTTAATTAGGTTTTAAATATTAATTAAGTTTTTAATTTATAAAAAACCCAAAAAAAGACAAAAATACTTATTTTTAATTTTTATATATCTTTTAAGTCATTTTAGGTTTTTAGAAAATAATTTTGTAATTTTCTAAGTTAAATTTGTATTAAAAATCTTTTAGAATTAGTATAAATAGTTTTTAATTAAATTAAAATAGTTTATATTAAATAGTTAATATTAAATTAATATAATATTAATAAAATATTTTCTTTTTAGATTTTAATTTTCTTTAATATTATAAGTTTCAAAATTTTCATTTTTCACCCTTTAAGTTTGGAACTTGTCATTTTTAGTCCCTGTAATTTAGAAGTTGGCAATTTTAGTCCCTGTACTTTGCTTAATTGCAATTTTGTGTTATATATCTGTCATTGTACATTTTCATTTTAAATTCCAAGCAATCATTAGTGTAAAATTAATCCCAATCTTATTCTGGTTACTATTCCCACAATCACTCATTCCTTAAACGTTTTCCAAACACAATTTCAACCTCGTTGGGATTTTAACGACCCGGGGAAACACTATACTCTCCAAAATTTCATTGCACCTCGTCTCAAGCTTTCAGGATTTATTTGTTACGGTTAGCCATTCACAAGTGGCTAGCTTGTGTGGCAATACCTGTTGGTTCTGAGACGAGTCAATCCTCCTCTCTTTGTCAGGTGCACCTGGCGGTGCTGTGTTGTCCACAGCAGTTGCCGTTTGGTGAGGAGTGGTAAAGAGAGTGCGCTGAAGATCCTCATTTTTTGGGACCACCGTGGTGGTTTGAGTCATTGCAGCGGGCAACTCCACTGTTGGGATGATTGGGGTTGATTCCAATTCTTAGTGACCAGGCGCACTGGTTGTTCCAGTGGTTTGCCTAATGGTCAGATCCGGGTAGTTCCTCCTTGGAGGATCACCACGTGTTTTGTCCATCTGCGGAGTCCGCTGGCTTGCGTTTTTGTGTTTCGTCATCCTAGTTCTTAGTGTAGGGTCCCACGGATGGCGTCACTTGTTGATACAAAAGTTGGGCGTTCCTTGTTTGGGTTCCTTTCCTCGTATCAATTAGATGATATTGCTTGGGGACCTGCGCACTATGAAAGCAACAAACACCGTTAGGCNGCTGGCTTGCGTTTTTGTGTTTCGTCATCCTAGTTCTTAGTGTAGGGTCCCACGGATGGCGTCACTTGTTGATACAAAAGTTGGGCGTTCCTTGTTTGGGTTCCTTTCCTCGTATCAATTAGATGATATTGCTTGGGGACCTGCGCACTATGAAAGCAACAAACACCGTTAGGCTTATCGAGGGATTGTCTCCCCCGATTATCCTCCGGCGTGAGAGTAAGTAATCGAATTTAGGGTTGTGAAGAGTTTAGGGTTTGTAAATCGTCCCTTAGACGAGAGCTATGATGCCCTATTTATATACACGTAACCGATAAGGTTTCGTGCTCCTCACTCTTCGGCCTATTCGCCGATATCGGATATTTGGTATATATCTCCTTTATTTAGGAGATATCCCGTATCTAATCCATTAATGACTTTGGGCTTGGGCCTTGTGGGCCCAAACCCTCTAACTGGTAGTCCAGTTATTGTTATAGCGGCCCGCTCGTGGTGGGCTTAAGTGTTAGTATTGTTTACTAATCGGATCCGTGACCCGAGTGGAGACTATACGTCATCATTAACCAAGTAAAAAAAATAGCTTTTCACCAACCTAATATCCATCGGTGACAATCATATCACTTAACACGCTCTACTTGCACTCAAAATAACATATCGTTGGCTTCGAATATTTTTTCGAACAGCGAAATTTTATTAAAAACACAAAACGGCTAGCAAGAAGCTAGACAAACAAACAAGAAAAAGAAATAACCCAATACAAACTATCATAGAAAAGTAACAACACCCGAGACATGAAACCACCGAGTCATGAAAAAGAGGACCTGCACCAGGGTTTAACACCCAATCATTCCAGCTAGCAATATTCCTACAACTTCGGCTATGAATCCAAAGGCGAGATAGAGCTTTGATCTCCGTTACCACAACGTTCCAGGTCTTCGAATATAGGGCTTCGAATATTAACTTCTCCAGGTCTTAATTGTATCAGCTTCTATCACTCAAGCTCCTTATTTCCTTGTACACCGCTATTGCCCATCAATTCACAACTATTATCTTATCACTTTTGAAGTGGGTTCAAGTGTTCAACTAAGAATTAATCATCAATCACCATCTTCGACATACAATATATGTGTACAGATTAATAAGCGAGAAATAGAGAATAATAATACATACTACCAATCTTAAGAAAAATAGTTACTCGTTTTAACCGGTTTTACATTAATTGCCATGACCCACTTATTTTTTTCACTTATACATAAATACAATATTGATGGATATGTACCTCTAGTCGGGTGTCAATTGGTCTGAATATTATTTGCTAAGGCGCCCCATCACTTTTATGCTTGAGCCAAGCGACTCCCACATCGACATAGCACTAGTTCAGGTGACACGTATCTTTTGTCGACATCGTTATAACTTATAAAGTAAGCAATAACCTCAACTTTAAAATAATTATGGTTTGGACCAGATGAAGTAGCACCCCTTATCGGAGGTCACAAAGGATCTTCAGCTGCTGAGAAATCAGAACTAGCTATCAAATGCTGATATGGAAACTGTTGGAATATGTGAATAATATAAAACTAATAAACACATAAACATCTAAGAGTACGCAGCGGAAATAGATCAAATACAAGTAATTAATTAACCAAACATAAAAAGGAAATGTGTACCTCAAAAGCTTCCAAGAATGAGAACTTATAAACCCTAGGAGAGGGATTATATGGATCGACTAGGGAAGTCGAATAGGGCAAGATCACGTTAGCAAAAGTATGCTAACACTTCGTTCTCACACACACGTACTACTAGCGCTTCAATAAGAAAAGCTAGATTCTTCACGAACAAGATTAAACTAGAAGAGCCTTTTCAAAATCGAGTAGGATTCTTAATGAGGATTCCTTGGTCGAATTCTCTATAGCTCAAGAAGAAGAGAAGAGATAAATGATTTCAATGAATCATGGGATGAAGAAGAATGAAAGGAAAATAAAAAACTTTTACTCATTAGTTCTTTACAAGCAAAATCAATAAATTTTAATTGAGGCGTTGAGTAGATTACAACATTGCCTTAAGATGCTTCGTAAATAGTGATATAGGTAAGTCTAGAGTCGGCACACAGGCAGTTGTAGAGAACCGGTAGGAACATGAGCTTTAAAAACCCCTCTCTACAAGTACGTTGTATGGCAACCTTCGGTCCGCCTTTCACACACTATTTACCGTTGCATCAATCAACTAAAATTCATGATTTAAGCTCAAAACAAGATTTTCACCATTATTAGTCCGGTTTATTATTTTATTTTTCAAATCACCCTTTTGCTTACTTTAAATAAAACAAAAGCAGAATAATACAACCAACAAATGATGAACATGCATATAATATCCAATTAACATTGATTTAGCATGCATGATATAAATCAGGTCTTCCCTAATTTTATAATTAACTAAGTTTTAGTAATCTATATAACCATATTATTTACTAAAAACAACACATTAATTATAAAACACGCAAAAGAATCATGATAAATCCATAAAAACACATGCATGGTTTGTTATGGAGTCCCATATAGTACATGTAACAATCAAATCATGTAGAGGAACGCAACCAAATGGCATATACCAAATATCCATTACACATAAAATTGCATGCAACCTAAGGTTTCTACAAGTTTTATTCAAAATCATAAAACCCTAATATTTTCATAAAAAAAATCGACATATATAACATAAATAAAGTCGACAAAACAATCTAGGGTTTATGAATAATTGAAAAAACAAGAACACAAAGCATACAATAATCATAACATTCCTTTTTTATGTGTTTAAGGTAATTAATTACAACGCATTAACGGCTCTTGATGCCACTGTTGGAATATGTGAATAATATAAAACTAATAAACACATAAACATCTAAGAGTACGCAGCGGAAATAGATCAAATACAAGTAATTAATTAACCAAACATAAAAAGGAAATGCGTACCTCAAAAGCTTCCAAGAATGAGAACTTATAAACCCTAGGAGAGGGATTATATGGATCGACTAGGGAAGTCGAATAGGGCAAGATCACGTTAGCAAAAGTATGCTAACACTTCGTTCTCACACACACGNAGTAAAATATAACATCAAATAAAATGAAAAAATCTAATACTAAATTATAGTGTTTTCATCAGTTTTTAATGTTTTCGTTTTTCCTTTTTTTTCGTTTTTTTTTTTTTTTTTTTTTTTTTTTTTTTTTTTTTTTTTTTTTTTTTTTTTTTTTTTTTTTTTTTTTGATTTGAACAGATTACGTAGTACATGTTATGAAACATAAAAATCTGAAAATTTTGTTTTCAACCAAGAAAGACATGAATTGTAAGTACGTAAAAAAGTGAAGACTCTTAAACAATCTCGATGTATTAATCCGATGGTTATAATTTCCAAATATACTTTCACTATTTTTCTATTTTAGAGTTCAGCCAAAAATACTACAAACAAAACCTGTGAAGTACTTAATAAGCATATACTTTCATTTGTTATTTTGTATCTTACTCCGAATTAAACATAATCCTTTGACATGTAGTGCCAAACATATAACAAAAATTTTGAGTTTTATAGTCTTATAAGGCGTAGCTGATTGATCCCCTCGCAACTCGTATAATGGCGATGAAAATTGAAAACTGTTGTAATAGTTGTTTAAATATTGATAAAGAAATTTCAAAATGTGAAGTGATGTATGATGAGATATTAGACATAGCTTTGCATCAAATTATAGTTTGAGATGATTAAATCTATGTAAAATACCTTTACTGTAAGTTGGGCAAAAGAAGCACTACATTTTCGCTTCAACAGTAGCTCCAATACTGCAAAAGCATCAAATCGTCGCGTGAATCAAATAAAAATAAAGTAAAATGAATTGAGCTGTAAAATTGTGTTTGCAACAATCCGCATCAAATAACAAAGAAAACAGTTGATTTTTAAACATAAACAAAAGTTTAATAATTTATCGAAAAATGTGCATTGCAAAGGTCCGAACGCCTCGTACTATAAAATTATCAGTTCGTTCATGTATCTGTTATAACTAATCTAACAATTCCCATAATTTAAGAAAAAATGAAAGATTTTTTATCAAAAAAGAACAAGAATAAATAAAAAAAGTGGTCGTCTTGGAATCTTGATCTTTTAACATGAAGCGCAACATAAAGAAATAAAAACGGTTTGGATAAGCAAGCTCAGATGCCATCACTGTCACCACAGAATTTTAGTTGGTTTTCGGTTGATGTACCTTTAGGGTTGATTTATTTGTTAAAATACGCATCTTTCTAATTATTGAACGTGCATCTACTTTATATTAGAAATGTTTGGATGTTGCTGTTGCTACCCTGACCTCTTTCATCATTTCTTTTACCCCTCTTATTTACGAGATAATATAAATTTTTATTGTTTTCTGTTATATAATTTTTTACTAAATTTGCAGACTCGTTCGATAGAGAGATTATTCAATGATAAAAACAATTATTTAAGTAAACGACATATATTTCTTATATCGGTATAAAGTGTTGGTGATTTTAATGTTATCAACTATTTTAGGTAATTGCGATTAATTAAATACCAGTATAAAACACATTAAGCTCGGATATGAGTTAGAGCGCACACTTGTTGAGCTAATATGTTTTCACCCGGACAAACGAAAAATCATTTGTACAAGCATATGTAAGAAGTATTCTTATCGATTCTAATCAAGAAACCGGAGCATATGTTTCATCGTAATCAATACCAACTTGTTGGTTGTTTCGTGTGCAACTAATCTAGCTTTATTCTAGACACAACACCATTTTCATCCAATTTATTTCTAAAAACCCATTTACTACCTATGATAGTTTGATATTTAGGTGGTGGAACTAAGTCTCATACATCATTTGCGATAAACTGGTTTAATTCTTCTTCCATAGCAACAATCCAACTTTCATCTTGTATAGATTCATTTATATTTTTAGGTTCTATGATGATATAAAGCGAAAAAAGTTACTTTAGTTTTGTGCTTGAGACCTTAGGGTTCTTTCATTTAATTTTACAATGACTTTATCTATGGGATGATTTTTAGACTCTATAATGTTTACTATATCATCTTTTTTTAATGGTTCATTTTCAATGTCATTATCTAAGTCCGATTGATTTTTAATGGCTTGACCCTCAAATAAATCATTATCTAGCAAAGGTGATGTTTTAGAGGGAGGAGGACTTTCGTCAAATGTCACATTTAGTGATTCCTCGACTTTCATGGTGTGTTTATTAAGGTTAATGTAAGCATTACTATTTTGTGAGTATCCTAAGAAAACATATTCATATGACTTTGGGTCAAATGGGGTGAGATAACCTTTAGTGTTTTAAGATAAAGCACTTGCTTCCAGACACTTTAAAAAATCCTAATGTTAGTTTTTTGCCCCTATATATTTCGAGGTGTTTTTCTGAAAACTGATTGTATCAAAATTCTATTTAAAATGTAGGTTAAAGTGTCTACGGCATTGCACCAAATTTTTTGAAGGATAGGTTATTCATTTAGCATTGTTCTACTTATTCTTATGGTGTTTGCTTCTTTCTTTCAACAACCCCATTTAATTGAGGACTGCATGGAGCCGAGAAACTGTGAGTAATGTCATTGGTATCACAATAAGCTTCGAATTGCATCTCATTGCCAAATTTTCGACCATGATCCATACATAGAGAAATAAATGGAACAACCTTGTTGATTTTGTATTTTCTTACTCAAGATTTCAAATTGTTCAAAGGCTTTTTAGTTTTTAAAATCTAGTCCAAGTATATATAGAGTAGTCCTCTACTATAACCAATGTGTAGAGGTTTCTTCCATAACTTAATATAGCGGACGGACCATATGCAAAAGTTCTAGACACTTAGAAGCTAAAACAATATTTTAGCTTTATAGCTAGCATGAACTTATTTTTTAATTTTTCAAGCATCACAAAAATGTTGGTCAAAGTTTAGCTTAGACAAATTCCTAACAAGTTCTTCAGACGATAGTGATTTTATTAAGCACATGTTAGCATGACATAATCTTCTATGCCAAAGAGCGGAGGTATCATCTATTGAAGTAAGGCAAAGTTTATCTTTAGGCTTATTTCCGATTTTCATCTATGGTGATTCTGTCTTTAGTTATTTCACTATCATGTTCACCAAATATAACCTTACACTTTTTATCACAAATTCGTCCTATGATTAGTAAGTTAAAAGTAAAATTATCTACGTGATCAACATTATTAATAGTGAGAGAATCATAATGAATTGTACCTTTTCCAATGATCTTTCCTGTTAAATTACTACCAAAAACTACGTTACCTCCGTAGTAAGCTTGGTACGTAGAGAATAAGCTTTTGTTCCCGGTCATATGTTTCAAGCACCCACTATCCTTGATCCATTCGTCTAGTTCAAAGCCTATCTTTAAACACACCTAAATAGACACAACAACTCAAACATTTGGTCCTTAATACCTCATGGTCAATTATCATTAAACATTCCATTCACTTGGTTCATGTATGCAAATGGTGGACATAAACCCCTTGGTGAAACGTTAGGCGCTTGGTATTGGTTTTGAGGTTTGTAGTTCCAAGCCATACGATGTAAGTTTTGACTGGGTTGATTGTTGCAGTTACTTTTAGGATATACGGAATTTATTGGGTTGTGGTGTTTTGGATCTAAGTTGAGATGGTTTTGTTCAGGCTCGATTTTTGCAAGTCCTAGTCCAAGTTTCAAGGTGGGTTTTTATTTTACTTCTTTTACAGTAGCATTGGGTACCTTTTCTTACTTACAACAACAAATTCTGTTCTGGAAGAAGTAGAAGGGGGTTTCGACTAAAATTGTTCTAGAGGTACACGGATCCCTTCGTTCCACAGATGAATCCATTTCAAAGGATGCATGGGATCCGTGGTCTTTGGTGGTCTTTCTTTGAAAAGATTTACTTGCTTAGTTTTGTTTGTTGAGGTTTCACACTTAGTAAATCCAAGACTCATTTTATCATTTGGTGAGTTTTGAATACTTAATATTTCTTTTAAACAATGAACACTCTTTTCAAATTTTGTAAACTTAGAAGCTTGTTTAATAAGAATGGTTTTTGTTTCTTTAAGTTTTTCGTTTTCAATATGAAGCTCTTGACAAGATACACATCCAACGTCAATTGCTTTAATTTTCTCAAGTCTTTTAACTTTCTCTTTAAGTTTATAGATTTCATTTACCAAAAATTCCTTTTTATTTTTCAAAAATTTATTTTGCTAATGACTTTGAGACTAAGTTAACATAATTTGTTGGCTCATATTGCAAAGTGTCATCATCAATAGAGGAATTATGATCACTATAATAAGAACAGTCGGAATGTACCCCGTTGGATTCGTGAGCCATGAGAAAAATTCCTTCTTGAGCTCCCCGTTTTCTTCTGCACCATCACTCCAAGATTGATGCGAGATTTGTAAGACCTTGAAATGAAGCTTTACAATCCTCTAGGCAGTATACCTAACTGTTTTAGTGTAGTATAGGTAAGTCCAGGGGATTGATCGTTCTCTAGGGGAATAGTCTCGCAATAGTTGTGGAAAGGTCAAGATGTATGTAGAAATAGGTCTAAAGGTGAGGGATGATTCTTTTTGTATTCTTATAAGTTTATGAAAGCAATTAATATCTTGATTTTTGAAAGAGTTGGCGGAATTAGTTGGTAGTCAACTAACCCAAGTCTACTTATAAAACTATAAATTAAAATAATTTAAACTAAAAACAAGAAAAGTAAATTGGTGAACTTCTTATAATAGTGAAAACATGTTCACTTAGATAAAATTACTCTCTAGTTATCTCCTATTGATTTGTTGAATTGGCACCCTTGTTTTAATAAGCGTTGTATTCCTCAGTATTGGTTGTGGGGAGGTGTCGAAGTCCCCAACTCTATGAATACTAGTCTCCCCTAAAACCCTTAAAGTCAAGTTTTCTAGGATCTACAAGCCGCAATTTATGCAATAAATACAACGAGAAAAACCAATAATGCACTCTACGGTTGCGTTTCTAAGACATTCAAGCTAATTACATATAAGAGGTCAGCCAATTTTCTTAGCCTAACGCGAAGCAATCAACTAAACAATAGACAAAAAAATCAACATTCAATAACTAGGCTTCATTAGATTTAAACAAACAATAATTAATTTAAGCTAGCATGTTAAAAGAAAGAAAAGATAAATAACTAATCAAACAACACATAGACATATTGAATGATTAAAATGATAACTTATCTTCAATAAAACATAAGGCTCAAGGGTTGAAAAACCCTTACAAAAGCATAGAAATTCGTACTCAAACCCTAATCTAAGTTGTCTAATAAGATGTCACCCTTAAAGAAAATAAAACGAAAACTATATATAGATTTACAATTGTGACGGTGTCAGGTTATAGGTCCTAACACTGTCAGCTCGCCGTGTTTAGGGTTTCGTCTTGTGCAAGTCGCCACTCTGACGTCGTCACTTGTAAACCTCTGACGCCGTCAGCTTATGCCTGACACCGTCAGCTTATTCCTGATGCCGTCCCTTTATAAGTCCTCTGAGCCGTCTCTTTCAATCTTAAAACGTTACTCCCTACACCAAAATACACCTGACGCCGTCAGGTGTTAATTCCAGATTTGTTTCTGAAGCAACATGTGTTAATCGTAATTCAGCTCTAATCATCAAGTGACGGCTGCACCAAGTAAAGCGAGACGCTGTCAGCCTTCCATTCTAACAGTTTTTATCGACTTTGTTGATTTCTTCACTTTTTCATTCAAATACGTCCAAAAGCGCCGAATTCTAGATTTCTCGTCCCAAGTACCTAAAATGTAAAAAGAAATTATTTTAGGCAATATTTGATTATAGAATTATGATTTTGGGCTTAAATGACACCTTAAAAAGGTGCCAAGTAAATCATTATCAAAGGTCCACTAGCAAAAGCCTTTTGGTCTTTGTTTCATGGTGGTTTTGGACATTCTCTAATGAAATGATTCAGATCACCACATCTATAAAACTTTCTTTCATTTTTGCCTTTCTTATCATCCTATGCTTTTCAGAATGATTCTTCTCTCCACGTGGTTGACTAACAAACCTTCCTCTCCTTTTGGAGAACTTCTTTAAATCTCTTACCGTCATAGCATACTCTTCGTCTTTACTACCGATGTGGAAGTTTCATCATCACTATACTCCTTTTGGCTTTCAAAGCAAGAGACATCACCTTCTCTCTTTTACCTTTGACTATTTCGGAGTATTTTTCCATTATCACTTCATGCACTTTGAGATTTTCAATAAGTTCATCTAGTGATAGTGTTGACAAGTTTTACAATTCTTCAATCGTGGTGACCTTTACCCTCAATTTCGTATGAAGAGCCCTGAGAAATTTTCTTACATAGTTTTTGCTAGAGAAGGATTCGTAAAGTGCTTATAGTGAAGTAATACTACTATTAAATTTAGCAAAATTAGTATGAATGCTTTCATCTTCAAGGATAGAAAATTGTTCATATTATTGAACAAGAAGATCAATTTTATTACCATTTACTTGGCTACCTTGATAGGTGATTATTAAAGACTCTCAAATTTTTTTGTCATTCTACTTATAAAAATTCTTTCATATTCCTTTTTATACAAATCAAGAACCAACCATTTTAGCCTCATCATTTTTGGCAAGTCTTTTATTTAAATCGTCGGTTTGACATTCATAAGGAACGATTGCATATGCTTTACTAGTTACGTTTTGAACATCCGGTTTAATATCACCAGTTGGCAAGCAATATGTAGTAGACGAATGGGCCACTAGTGGGTGGATTAGTGCTACTAACGTTTCCAGTAGTGTGAGTTTGATGTCCCGTAATACCCAATTTGCTTAACAATTTAATCACAATGTCATCAGTTTTATCTTTTTCCTTAGGCTCGTTATTTTTAGGACTAGTATAATGGACAAATTTACAAACCGCGCCATATTGACACACATCCTTAGCATAATTAACACACGGCCTCCACGACTTCACTTGAGGATTAGTTCGATTTCGAGACATACCTTTGTCGGTCATGAGCACAAATGGAGAGGATGACGAGGAGTCCACAGGTAATGCAAGAGACTTGGACTTCAACCTCATTTCTTCGGTATGAGCATGGAGTGTGCGGTCTTGAAGTCCCGAAAAACGTCCTTATGGTGCATAATACCACATACTTGATCGTACTTCTCCTACAGACCTTCAAGCGCAAAGTGGACTAGATCCTCATCATTAACCAGAGCGTCAAGGCTCGCAAGTACAGTAGCAATCGACTCTAGCTTTAAAATATGCTTCCATGCATTGGTCACCTAATTTAACCGATCTCGACTTGGCCTTTAGAGTGTTTCTGCGAGATCGTTTGTTATCCTTTACAATAGCTATAATGAGATCCCACGCTTCCTTAGCCGACTTAGGACATGCCACCAACAATCGGGATTGAAGTGGTTCGGAAAGAATGGCGAAAATCTAGAAGAGTACAATCGTGTCAACCTTTAATTCTCCGGGTGTTAATGGTGGTGGATCAGTCGATGAAGACGCGGCGGCCCCACGTATATATTTAAGCACTTTGTAACTAAAACATAATTGTTCAAAAAAGAACTCCCACGATCCAAAGTTTCAGTTATCAAGATCGAGTTTGACAGGAACCCGGGTGAGAAGGTGATGGTGCGTAATTGCTGATTTAGAAAGGGGAATGATTGGGGTGTTTTGTGAACCAGTCATGGTTATAAATTTAGGGTTTGTATGTGAGTGTGACGGTTTACGTGAAGACAGTAATTGCAAGGGCGGAAACAAACAAAAAAACTCACCACGAGGTCGTGACCTTAGCACGATCAACACACAATATTGAGTGTGGATTTGTGACCTATAGCACAAATCACCAGCACAAGTTAATGGGAAATTGACGAATGGTTTTAGATTTAGGGTTTTAGGATCGATATGAATGGACTCGTGATGCCATGTCAGAGATATGATTTGTGATAATGAAAATTGTTATTGCTTGAAGATTACTACTAAACTATGGGCTACATATAGGAAGTTTATGTAAGTTATTTTGGGTAAACCCCATAAATCAAGCTAATCACCTATCAATGTACAACTAATTATATTGAAGATATACACTAGATGACAGCTATTGACTTATCACAGTACACGATTTGGTCTTATTACAATACTCGGTTAATAGTCAAGTGTATACTTTTTTAAAATATTTGCCCTTTTATTTTTATTGGTGACATTTTTGCAAACTTGATTTATTATTATCCTTTTATTTCGGTGTTGAGTAATTAA
Source organism: Artemisia annua (assembly GCA_014162995.1). Classification (NCBI taxonomy): domain Eukaryota; kingdom Viridiplantae; phylum Streptophyta; class Magnoliopsida; order Asterales; family Asteraceae; genus Artemisia; species Artemisia annua. The sequence goes on from LBNU01007890.1 coordinate 46,425, forward strand.
TTGGAAACGCAAATAAAAACTTGGATAATCTAACTATCTTATAATGCACAAAGGCCTACTATTATTAGTGTAGTTAAAATTAAGCCTTACACATTTCAATGCTAAAAGTACAAGTGATTCAACACAATTAGACATTTAATATCATACTACTTATAGAAATTCTCCTCATATTTAATTCTAACATATAATTAATACTAATATTAAATATAATAAATAAAACATTATGTACATTAAATACAATTAATTAACTGGTCAATAAATACAATTAATGCACTTATTAAAACACCCCCTACATAAGAAATATAAATTATCAAGCATATTGTACAACCAACTTAAACACAATTCCCGCATTAAATGTCACTAATACAAATAATAAAGCACATTATACAAATATTCAAGCCCGAACGAGCAACGGGCCAAATGAGCTCGAGCCCGAACGGGCACGGACCAAACGGGCTCGAGCCTGAACGGACACGAGCCAACGGGCTCGAGCCCGAACGGACACGAGCTAAACGAAAATTTTGATATTCGTAAATTTATTGTCAAAAAGAACATAATAAACTAAAATACATAATTCACCGGAAAATTTTATTTCATGGTACCCGCAGCTGCAACGCGCGGTGACCCTGCTAGTTAGATAGTATAAAAGAAGATGCACATGAAATGACAAAAATATTCCATGTAGGATGTTTTGTCTATAAGTATTAATAAAATCATTCTTAAACATGTTCAACCCACCAGTGTCGGGCAACCACTCCGATCCCTTTAACCAACGTTGGACCAATGTGGGGCGGCACCCAAAATATATATAAAAATTCAAGGAATTTCGAAATACTGATTACTGAATACTTGATAAGTTGATAGTATAGATTACTATATAAAAATTACTAATTATAGGACATCGGAAATGCACTTTCTTGTCGTTTCACAAAAACGTACATGTTCATGCATACATTGGACAAAATTACATGACAAATACTTTTTTTAAAACATATGAAGGTGACATATCTTATGTTATATTTCTATACATGTTTACATGAATTATACGGTAAAAGAAAAACGTACATCATAAGATATTATATATTTTGATAGAGAAATAACTGAAAGAATAATATAAAAATCCAATTTCAAAATATAGTTCAGTAAAACGCTCTAGCAAGAGTTTAGAGATAAATGAAAACGGTTGCCGACAACTTTGTACATGCTATCTTTGTATCATATCGTTAATTAATCTCATCTCACCATTTTGTTACGATTGGATTATTGGTTCAAGCCCGATTGTGAGCTTGAGGTCCATTAGATTTAGGTTAACTTATTCATAAAGCTATGTTCTATTATAAATAAACATGTTATCTTATGTAACTAACAAGGTATTCAATCAATATTAACCTCTATTATTTTACATGGTATCCGAAACTTATGTAAGATCCATCAACAAATATTTTCTATCCTCTTGTCTTCGGCTACTCACCAGTGATCCAAAGGGATCCAAGTTTTCTTTCGCTTTATTGCGTTAATTTTTGTCGCTTTATTATAATAGAGATTAATATTAATTGAATACATTGCCAATTACATAAGATAACATGTCTATTCATAATATAATATAGCTTTGCGAATAAGCTAACACAAAATAAACCCTAAACCTAATGGACCTCAAGGCCACAATCGGGCTTGAGCCAATAATCCAATTGTCTTACACTCCTTCGCAGTTTGAACGGGAGTATCCGGACAGCCAAATTGGAATGAATGTTGAAAGCTGCTTATATTTTTCCTCATCTTTTTTGTTGTTTATTTGAATGGAGCCAAGTTGTATTCGGCGACAAAGTTGTTTATTACTTAACGACTTCCACCTTTTTTATGGCATTTTTTTTACATCATTGCTTGCTTTACCTTTAGGTAGGAGTGACAGTTTTTTTTTTCCTCAACTACTGTCTCCGACAACAATAATCCTCAACGATAAAAAAATTTTTTGTGAATGAAAACAAATTTAATAGATAAATTTCTCAACAAACATATGGGGTATATTATGACCGCTAGGATTTTGCGGGATAGGGTTTATGACTTTGGTAAAAAAAAAAAAAAAAAAATAGCAATAAAACGGAAAAAAAATAGTATCCCTCTGGATCACCAGCGAGTAGTTGCTGACTAGAGCATAGAAAACTTTTGTTGGAGGATCTTGCATTATAAGGCTATGATACCATATAAAATAATAGAGATTAATACTGATTGAACATCTTGCCAATTACATAAGATAGCATATCCATTAATAATAAAACATACCTTTTTGAATAAACTAACATAAACTAAACCTTAAACCTAATGGACCTCAAACCTACAATCGGGCTTGGCCAATAATCATCGTCTAACACATTTACGATTTGATTTTCTATTCTCCTGAAGCATACAAGAGTGACAAAGTATCTTGATTTTCTTCACTTTTTATGTGGATTTGTCTAATGGGTGCTCACAAAACAAGATTTAATGTGACTATAAAAGGAAAGTTTGAGCTTATTTGATTAAAAATCAAATTTAATTATGATAATTTATAAGTTTAATTGATATGCATTCAATACAGTTTGTGATACAAAGTGAACTTTTTTTTTTTTTTTTTTTTTTTTTTTTTTTTTTTTTTTTTTTTTTTTTTTTTNTTTTTTTTTTTGGTTAAAAGGGTTACCCTTACTAAAAAGTTGTTACTTAAAAAAACAATTAAGTACGACGGATGTTGGTGAGTCTCACACCTCAGCCCAAAAAGGCAAACCAAAAACGGCTATAGTGATTAAAACCTAAACTAGCATAAGAAATGACATGCCATACTTACGCAAAATCACAAAGAACAATCTATCTAAGCTGACCACGAGTCATATGCATTAACAAACTTTCATTGTGCATCAGTCAGACGACAATCATCAAACTCATCATCATTATAATTAAGAGTTTACAAAATGAAAATTTGTATTTAATAAATATGGTTTAACCAATGCTCTCTGGTATTCGTTAGAAAATCCCATCTATCGTTCTTCCGGGGTTTCAAGTCAAATAAATTTAAAGTTAATATATTCTTAATCAAAAACAATGCTCTTTTCGGAAGAATCGTTATGTAAAGATGACAAATAAAGAATTGCAGCTTATCCATGGTGCGGTATTCAGATCTTTGTTATGACTCAAAACATTTCCTTAGATTCTAAACTACATGGCACCAGTCACCATTTCTCTCTCTCATAATTCCAACATTCTATAAATACGAGTATCCATGCAATCTCCACATTCACACTTTCTAAAACAATTAAAAGAGAATCTAAAACAATCCCCAAACCCTAATGGCAAATACCTTCTCATCAAAGGGATTGTTTCTCATTATCATCATCTTACTTGTCCTCAGCATCACCTCAAATGCAAGTCAAGCCATGCAAAATGATGATTCAAGCCAACTTTTGTTACGTAAACTAGGGATGAAAGTTTCTGATCTTGAATACTATAAGAGAAGGTCACTTGATGCCAACCCTGGAAGAGTTGCACCAGGTGGCCCAGATGGTCAGCACCATTTCGCGTCATCACCATCGGTTCACTAATTTTATCATGATCAAATGGTGGTTCTTGCTTTAAAGTTTGATGTGTTGGATCAACTGCTTAATAAGTTTTTCTTGCAAGAGCATGTTACTATTTATTTTGTTAAATTCGAGTTTGGGGTTTGGATTTTATTTTTCTAGGTAAACCTTGCCTTTTTTTCTAAGAGAGCAAGCGTACATTTCTGTGACACTTCAATGCAAATTTTGAGGTTTATTATGTAAAAGACAGTGATATGAATATATGAAATTGTCTATTAATTGAGTATTTACCGTGCAATTGACTTCAGGTTCAAATCTATTTTCAACGCATCTTCTTACTTCAAATATGTATGTTGTCTATGATACGCAAAATCCGGATACTAAAATAAACATATCCAAATAAGTAAAAGAACAAAAAACCACAATATAAGCATTAACTGAATAGTTGCATTATGTTTTTAAAGACAAATATAGCTCATTTTTAGAAAAATAGCGAAACGTAGAACTTATAAAGCACCAAACCGTAAACTAAAATGAGAACACGTACCTAACTAAAGAAAACATCTCACAAAATAATAGTTACATGTCTTCTTTTCATAGGAATTGCAGTTTTTCCATGAGCATCAATAAATGGAACTCAGTGGGGATATTTTCACCCACAAATTCAAAGTTTAGTTTATTTAATCTAATCAGGTATTGGGCAAAGGTACATAACTACAACTACAGTAACAAAACTCATTTTGATTTACGTATCCAACATATTTAAGTATTCAACCAGTCATTTTTGTAATTATACGTCAAAACTGTCACATAAATTGTGCTCTTTTGTACCTCAGATAATTAGTATAATAATTCGAAGGGGAAACATCATGTTTCTTAACAAAGGTTAAGAGCATCTCCAATAATTATAAGAAGGGTTCATGGTAGGGTTAACATACTAGACGGAGTTTATACAATTCATTTACCATTGCATGTGAAAGTTTATAAACGTTCTAATATTAATTAAACTTCATCAAGTTTATGGCATTTGCGACGTAATATCATTATAAGACTTTCCTTTCTATAAATTTCATGGTTACCAAAAAACAAAACAAAAAAACACATAAACCTACATTGTCCATGCAAGGGAACCATTCACTCCTCTTATTAATATTTTGTAGGGTTAAAATGTGAAATCGACTAGCATATTGTTCTCTTTCCTTACATAATCTTTCTTAGGGAGTGTTTCTTTTTACTTTTAGCTAAGGAAATGAGTAGGCCCCACCTCTATTATTTCCTCTTAATGGGGAGGAGCTCATATTTTACACCCTCCACATATAGAAGAATTAGTGGAAATGAGTAGGCCCCATTGTAAAAAAAAATATTAAATTATGTTAAGTGGGTCCATATCCCTTAGCTAAGTAGAAAAAGAAACACCCCCTTAGATAAACTTCTATAACCTTTCGCATGCAGTATGGTAAGGCTAAAAGGCAAGATAACTACACTTTCACCATACACATCAATACCACGTCAGCTTTCTCTCTCCTCTCACTTCCCTTCACCTCACTTCACCTTTTTGTGGGCAAGGTCACCTTTAACTTCACCTTTCATTAAAATACCCACTAATTTATACAAATATACCCCACTAACTACCCCACACACACTCATACACAAAATATAAAACAATATAAATGTATTTATGGTACACATGGGGCCCGGTTTTTCCTTCAATATTGATTGGTGAACGTTTCACCATAAGTTGTCTTAATACTCGTGCCTCGCACGTAAACATGGGGAGAAGGCATGGAGGCTGGCGCATGAATCTTGGGAAAAGGTGAACATTTCACCACCTTGCCGACCGGCCTAAGTGAATTGTATAAACTCCATCTAGGATGCCAAACCACAATAGATCTACATCGGAGATGCTAGATAAGTTAATTTGTATAAGCTAGGGAAAGAGAAAGATATGTGATCCATCTCACATTTCAACACTCAAAATTATTAACAAGAGAAGTGAATGGGCTTTTTTTTGAATATTGTGGATTTATATGATTAGATGTAAAAGTTTATGGAAAGTAACTTTTATGAAAACTTAGGTGAAGTGCATGAAGTTCATATCATTTGATATGCTCTAAGTGGGTTACACAAAGCTAAAGTAAACTGATAAAAAGTATGGCATTTCATGTTCCTCTATATATTTTTTAAATGTTTTTCTTACAATTATGAGAATTAGCTAGGTTGATTATTATCTCCATGACCAGTCAACTTCGTGACCTTTATTACTCAAGAAACAACCATTTTTGCATCTGAATTTTTGTGGTAAAAAGTTTGTATTTATAACCATCAAGTTCTTTAAAAGACACTAATAAAAAGCCCAAAAGAAGCTTTTTTGGATCGGAACAGCAGAATGTCTGAGACAGCCAAACAAGAAACTTTGTGTTAAGGAATCAATTACATTGTGATTGGAAGAGCGAAGGATTGTTTCGTGATTTTCGGTGGCCCTAATCAATAACAAAAGAACCTTATTACATTTGTAAACTAAAGAGAAATTACATATAAACTTGAATTATATTACACCATATATGTTTAATATTATACGTATTTATATGCAAAACTTAAGTTTAAGCCCTATGCGACGACACCTATTGTACGTACACCCCTTTGATCAGACCTCTTTGGAAGAGCATTATAAGTGTTTGAGAATCAACTCAATCCAATTAATGAAAATATTCTTATACCTACTCGTAATCCGGTTAAATGAAAAACACTTTACATTGTATTAAAGGAGTTCAATCTTGGGTCTCTTAAGTCTTACCTGAGAAAACATTCATTTCGATACCTCGGAGCCACAAGGTAGTTTGGACCACCGCATCCAAAAACTTTGAGGCGTGAAGCTTTAATGGTCACTTTTGGATGAATAATATATTTAAACTCACATTCGTTTTGGATGAAAAACAATTTTGGCAGACAACAAGTGTGGTGGTTATTAATTTGCCATAGAAAATTTAAGGTCAACGGCTATATGCGTATCTTAATAAAATAATAAGTGGAAAAATGGATAAGTCATCAAAATACTTATACTAAAAATGGACAAATGGTTTTCCAACAAAATGCTACAAAAGAAAAATGTTTATGTCAATACAGCCATCCATTTCAATTCTCACTGTTTATCAAAAAGAATTATCATCTTTTTCTTTTTAATTGTACGTATCCTTTTTTCTTCAGGGAACTTGATTCTCTTAAAAATGCCCTAAAATGCTAAAACAAATATTAAAAAAGGTTGTGAGTTCAAGCATCATTGAAGACAATTGTGAGATACGTGTTTATTTATGGGTGTGAAACAATTACCGTTTCTTTTTAATTGTACGTATCCTTTCCTTTTTATGGCTTGCGATCTATCTATCTCTCTTTCCCTCTCCTTTCCTCTCGTTCCCCTCTCTTTGGCTTTCTACGGTTTTACTTTCAAGGCCACCGCCCCCCCTACAACCAGTAAACTTTGGCGACTACCCTTCTTAGTAAAATTGTTCGGGATGTTGAAGCGTGGAAGCGAGAAGCTAAAGAAAAGGATAGAGTTGTTAGCTGATTCAGGTTTTCTTACTTGTATGAATAATTTCTGGGTAGATCTATTTCTAGATCTACTTTCTATGTAATCTCTGTTATTATCAATGAAAATTTGAAACTCAAAAAAAAAAAAAAATAATAATAATAATAATAATAATAATAATAATAATAATAATAATAAATAAATAAAAAGAAAAAAAAAAGAAAGAAAGAAAAAAAAGAACTCGTCCTAAATTCACAATATGTGGAATTGATATTATTCATTTAAAAAAATTTAGGTATTTTGAGGGTTTTAAATTCCATAAGTCTCTCAAACTAATGAGGGCTATATATTCTGATATAAACGCAAACTTTGACTACGTTTTGCTAAAAGAAACCATTTGTGATGTTTTGTTCACAAAATTGTGACTTTTAAAAACACTTGTGGTTAGGTTGACAAAATTTCATAACCGCTAATAAGAGATTGAACAATGGAAGCAGATTTTCTCTATACTGCCACATGATTTCTTGCTTTTATGGTGATTCTTTGTGAATCACGCTATTAAATAACTAGTTATAATACCCGTGCACGCACGGGGTTTTCAGAAAAATTTAATTATATAGTATTATCGTTTAAAAACAGAAAATCTTATGTATATTTTAAAAAGTTAGAGCATTAACATGTGTGAAAGTAAGAAAAATAGTTAGCAGAAATTGTAAATATAACTGTGGCATCGACCTTGTATTGGATTCTTGAGCGTGTCTCCTTATAATGTAATTGAGCCAATGGTTCTTTGATCACATGAGTTTATACATAAATCAAATTTATTTTAAACTTTTTGTTTACTATATGGATATATAAAAATGTACCCGTGAAAATTATGATATAAGTACAACTAATAAGTATGCATGAGTTTTTCATTATGTATTAATATCAATTAATATTTTGTAAAAATTTTATTTGATAAAAGATTTAACTTTGTTTACCCGACACAGATATTAATGTTGAGATTGATGTTGTTGTTTAACTTTAACTAATATCATGTTGTATAAAATGTGCGAGTTTAGTACTCGTAGCACATAATGAGCGTCGATGAAGTTAAAATATACCCCGTAAAGTTTTTAAAAATGTTTTTCTAGATATCCGTATATAAACTTTAAATAATAATTACATGAGTTGTTATAAATACAATCGCGTATATTTATTTTAATATCACAGTAACTCATACTTACCATTTGATATTTATATTACCGTTAATATAATTTAACTGTATTTAATATTTAAACCCGTGTACGTATAGATTAAACTTTTAAATAGAATAACATGAGTTTTTATTTATATTTAACGTACATAGTAAAAGGATATTTAATAGATGAAAGTTTAAAACTAATATTTATTTTAAAAAGTATTTAACGTATATTAAAAATAATTCATACATTTATAAAATTTTGCAAGGTTAATGGATGAAAGTCTCAAACCAATACTAATACTCATATAATTGTAAACAAAGTTCATATTATAAAGTGTAGGGGTATAAAGTGTAAGGGGTTATTTGTTTATTATCTAAAGTTATCAAAAAATATGGAGATTTTTAATTTTACACTTAACTCCATATAATAAATTTAAAATCCAACCACTAATGTTTTTATTAATTACTCCATCTTTTTTTAAGTTTTTATTTTCATAAATTTGACACCTATATTTTTTTGTATTTTTTTCCTCAATCAAATTCCTCACCAAATTTATTAAAGTTTGACCAAAATCAATTCAATTTTGACTTTTTATTGGCCAATCATATTGCTCGATTTCGCCTATGTGTCAAAATCAAGCATTCCTATTGGTCCAATTTTTTTTCCACTAAGATTGTTTTGTCAAAAAGACTCCGAAATGATGTAATTCTTTTATTATATAAAAGATAAAACAAGATATGCTTATCATGTACATATCAAACTTACTAGCTTATAAGACCCGTGGAATCCACGGGTTTTTAGAAGAGATATTGCAAAAAAATGAAAAAATAGTGTCTAAACAAAATAAGGAAGAGAACGAAAGTAAACAGGCTGAATCATTTATTCGAAAGGAATATGAATTAATAAGTCAATGATAGTATAGGGGTACAATGCTTGTAACTAATAATGTAATAAACGCCCATGCACGTGAGCTCCAATCTTGACCGCCTTTAAAAAGCGTAGTGGGGGAAGTTGATGAAGTAAATGGAGTGATTAGAGATTATGTTTCAGTAAATGCCCCGGTGACCCAATTATTCTGTTGTATATGAGGCTTATAAAAAAACTTTAAAGATACGTGAAAATTCACGGGTATTTTAAAGATACGTGAAAAAGAATAGTTAATGACATTGACTATTACGAAGTTAGAGATTAGAAAGAACCGCATTTGGATAAGCTGAAATAAAATATTAAGTTGCTAATAGTGAAGCATGTGTTATATCAAACACAATATAATTTCAAATAAAGAGCTTTTGTTTCTTGAATACTCCTTATCAAATTGTTGTCATTCACCATGCAAAGAATTTACTCCCAACATTGCAGCTAAAGTTTCACATATAATCAACCCAAACAAAGTAAAAAAAAGAAAAGAAAAAGAATAAACACAAGACTCATTAAGTCATTATACTTCAGTTCCATTGTATAACCTAATTACAACCAAATTTTCATAGTAGCTTTAACCCATAAAGTTAGCTTGCTTCAAATGCAGTAGGTTCTTAACCAAGTATAATAAGACCACTTCCAAGATGGACAAACAACATTTCTTTACAATAGCAAAAACATGTAACACACAAATAAGATGACACATAATGGAGCAAAGACATTAAATCACATAAATAGAATAAAATCTGACATTTAAATCTTGAAAGCCTTGCGCCCATTCCAATTTTAATCTTCCATGACCATATGACCTCGGTATCAATGGGGAGTGTATTCATTTTTTTTCATAAATATATAATAAAAGATTTAGTTAAACTTAAATAAAATTCAACATCAGGAACAAAAGAGGTGTCATGGGTATTAACAACGTATGCAAATGATAATATGGAATATGGACAAACACACTAATGAATTTTGTTTTCATGTTTTATAGAATAAATTTAAAGATGGCAAAAACGGATGAGTTAAAATAAAATTTTTAGCTTTATAGTGTGGCTTTTGAAACAGGTTACAATTATCATTTTGAAGTGGCTCATTTGTCTCTTGTGGAATACAAACTCATGCTTTCTGAATTAGTTTTTGGATTTAAAAAAAAAAAACCAAAAATGTGTGTTTTGTAAAATGGGTATATATGTCATTTTCCTGTATATAACCTATTAAAAGTAAAGCTACCTGTATTATTATTCAGAAATCTTCAAAGTAGATTCAACCAAAACAGATATGAGAAGGAAGAGATGTTAACTTGCCTGAATCTCGAATCTACTTGTACATAGAGTGAAATGAAAACAATAATCCTTGACTTGCCATGTAGTGAACATTAAATTAAATACCTGTAATATACATCAAGATAAAGTGAATATTAAGTATCTATGACGTTCATCATGGTAAAAGACCAAAATGAAGATCCTTTTTGTTCACTGCAACACTTTGCTGATAAAATAGATCTACTGGTGTAATAACTACTTCAGCATAAAAAAAATAAAAAAAAAAATAAAAAAAAAAAAAAAAAAAAAAAACTTCAAATAACATTATTCAAGTTTATGTACCTATATTTTTATAGGACCTGAAAAGGTTGGATGAAATTCGATCCACCGGAAGTTGCGCAAACTTAGCTAATGATGACAGAAATAATTTTGTAAGACATATCGATAAGAAGATAAGAAAGATATCGACTTGCGTGCTGAGTTCCATTGCAACCTGTAATTGTGGTGTGTAGTGGGTTAGTAAACGGGGCAAAACTGCTACATCTAACACACATATTTCAGTCACAAATAATCAAGTACGCATATTTAAGGACTCCTAGGGGTGTTTGGGATTAATTATTAATAACTTTTATCAGCTCTACCCACGGATTGGTAACTAACATATGGTTCCCGAATTGATCTACTATAGGACATGGATCTTCTATACAAAAGACATACCACAGAGGCACAGATTTGGCCATTCATATCTCAGCAGATTCATGCGGTAAGTGTAATAATAGACTTTGCTCTTGTTTGACTGTAATAATAGACTTTGCTCCATTTGTTTTATCACCTCTACTGGTCAAATCCTCAAAGACTACCCTGCATCATTGGTATGCCTGAAAAAATAAGTCGAACCCATTGTTAAGCAAAATAGTCGAACCCGTTGATAAAACAGGCTTGCTCATTCTACACTATAACCGAAAAGCTGATACTTTATGGGGTGTTTGGATTACATTACTTATCCAGGTTAAGGACTTAATATACCACATTGAAAGATGCCAAAAGTTACAACAATCTTTAAAGATTGAGAATTATAGGAATTATGTAACTTTTGGTAGCACCTAACATTGGAAAATTTTGTGGGTCACTCTTGGAGTCAAATTTTCGTTGACGACAATGACATGAGTCATGGAATAAAATGGTCTCTTTTTCTGTCCATATATACACATAGTATTTTCAAACATAGCAGGAAGTAAATATACTAAATACTGAGTTCTTTACCGTATCAGTGACGGTACAAATTCTAACGCTAATTTTACGGCATCAATTATCACTCATGATATAGTTTTGGGCTGCTAAATGTAATAGATTTTTATGCAATATATAGTAGAATATGGAGCATAGTAACTAACCTGATTCTTCTTCTTCTTCTCTTTCATTCCAGTAAAGGTGGGTTCAAGACCTTCCTGCACAACAATTTTGTATTTAAGTAAAACTTAATGATGAAAAATAGTACGAAATAAAACACAGAACATAACTTCTGAAAATCCTCAAGTTGGTTCACTTACCAGATAAGCTCCTAGTTTTCTCAGCCAATTGTTCAACAGCAGCGTCGTTGGGATCTTGAATGACGACCTTCTTCTTCTTCTTCTTTAGGTCAAATGGTGCAAGCTGTATCACGGTAGTGCATCAATAAATAATGCAACATTCTCGGTGGATCAGTAGGCCCTTGAAACCAATTTTCAACGGCTTCCGTTGTGCCAGGTTCAGGCCAAACCTCTTAAGTTCCATGCGCACATTCTGAAGTTGTAAGCCATTCATTACCTGAGTTTTCATGCCAATTCCTCCAACATCCTCTGGAATCCCATCTTTCCAATCATTAAAGCCGTTATAAATTTGTTGCTGCAACCCTTCTCCTTCGTCGCCACTAACCTGGTCTTGCCACTCTTGTTCATCAATAGTTACTTCTTAATTAGTGCTTTGAACAGCCCCAACGCTTACAAAGCCTCTTGTTCTACTGGTAAGCTGTCAAAGGCATATAAGATGGCATGATACAAAATATGTGTAAGAAAATCCTTTTGAAACCAACACTCTGACACATTAATCAAAACATTCAACCATTAGTATATATTTGTTATAAACCTAAAACATTTATAAACAGTTTCGTTAGACTTTTGCAGTCTATTATCGGGTTTTCAACAACATTGCGTTAATTAGAAAATAAGCAATCCAACCACCAGTTTCTTAAAATGCTAGGATTAAAGAAAAAATTATCAACTTGTCCTGATTGGAAATTCAAAACTCTAACCATTTGGTCTTTTGGATAGATCACCCTGGTTCGGGTCTATAAGCAGGGACTCTACCTATTATTGTATTATATAACCACCACTTCATTATTAAAAGGAAAAGTTGATGATGTTAAATAATCAACCTCATTGACTCATTGTTACACTTATTATTGTAGCATAAACATAACAAACATTACTAATAAAATGTAATTTACCAACTGATTTAGCAACCCTGTATCCAACAATAGTCAAAACGGTTAGGTAGTCCGTGCCACATGGTAAACAATGCACATTGTTAAGACCTTGTGCACCTGTTATATGCTTACCCTGCGATTTTTTAGATACTTGAATAGTAGGAGCTGCTTTTGGACTCCCTCATCTCATGGACCCTTTCAGGTAACTACAACAGCCTAATTCCATTTCTAGAACAGCAGCCGACTCCATATTTTCACCATAATTGTAAAGGTAGACGAAACCCTGCTGAATCGTGACACAATCAGCTCCACCAATCAGACATGACACTAAATACCATAAACAACCACACACCCTTATTTAACCATAATGTTATAAATGAGCAAAGACATAGATTTGCCTACTCCATCTTCCAATATATGCATATTATCACTTCCATTTTCCAATAACTTCAAACTGGCTTCTAAATTTAAATTACATGTAACGATTTAGATTTTCATTAGCATTGTGAAATAAGATTAGATTGTCTATCTTGCTACCAATGTCATAGATTAGTTCAAAGTCAATGTTAAACATTGCTTTCCATTAAGTTCTTATCCTCATTCTGATTCCAAGTTCGGTCAATGTAGAAACTGAGATTGGAGTAACCGAAACCTGTTGCATAACAAACAATAAAATGAATTAAAAGGGGAGTATAGGCATCAAGATTGTTATTCAATCCTCTAGCACTAATTGACCCATTATAGATAAGCCCCAACCCAAATCGACCCATTTATAATAAATACATCGTTTTTTCACAACATAACATACTTCTTCTACACAAGATATTTAAGACTCGTTTCCAGCAAAAATGTAATATATCACAAAGGGCTACCTTGCTATCTATGCGTTCTATACTGACAATAACACCTGCCATTGTAGAATATCATACGAAACCTAACCCTTTTGACCAACATGATGCACTATCTGGTACTACTCTAGCTGCAGATGATGATTAGTGATTAGGTTCCTACAAAAAACAAAAGAATATTGTATAAGTTTATGAACATGTCATAAACCACATAAATACGTAGCAACGAAAGATTTAAACATAGTTAAATGAAGTGGCTGAATAAGTCATGTTTGCATGCCCGAAACAAAGTTTCATACTTGCAATCAAAGATCAAGTAAGTGAAATACACGTAAGTGAAATATACCTCTCACACATTTCATTGAACACCTATGACGCACTCCCCATATTACCGAATTTGCGATAAAGTATCATTGCAAATAAAAACTGACAAATAATAATGAAGATCATTACCAAATTTCAGTGGAGGCGGCACATGATTTTGTATGAAATCGATTGTGTTGGAGAAAGTCAAAGATAGGGTTTCAAAAACAAAGAAGAGGTTTATTTTGGGAGATAATTACAAAACGGTTTTGGTTTACAACGCGTGTTCATTAAATGATGATTTCAATTAGGACGCTCCTCTTTTGAAGATAGCAGTTGAATGGCGGAAGAAAAAGTCATCACGTTTAATGGCCTTTCAATATTTACAAAAATAACATAAAGAAGAGCTGTATAAAAAAATATGCATTGAGAAGTTGTACAAACCATGTTAAATAAGGAATGACACATCAGCGCATTGAATTTTATTAGCTTAAAAGAGTGGTACAAAAGTGTTATATATTAGAATACATAGAT
>LBNU01007890.1:61525-71702 GCA_014162995.1 Artemisia annua
GCTATCTTCCTGACTCACTAGACTATGATTATGACCCTCAACGAATTCATAACACCAATATCCTCTTCCTTCAATATGCTTCACACGAAAAGCAGCCTTACAATCAGTACGCTTAGACGGATGTTTCCTCTTCTTCTTCTTACTAGACTTTGCTTCAACTTTTGGGGCAGGATTTGTACCTTCTTTACTACAAACAAAATATTTAATATCCGCATTATTGTCCTTATCATCCTTATATTTATACTGTGTACCTAAACGAACTTCAAAACTAGTTCTTTTCGCATAATCTTTGTAGTACTCATAAGCCTGCTCCAAAGAATGATACATCATACCATAAGCCGGCTTCTCACCAGCAGGAATATCAGGAATCCATAACTTCTCACCCGCATACTCTTTAACAATACCAACAGAATATGGAACAGGTTCATAATCATTATCTGTAAAAAAAATTGATGAACTTAAAAAGACAATTTAATTACAACTAATGAACCAAAAAAAATATACCAAAGGCCAACTAATTGCTGAATCAAAAAAAACAAGACAGGAAAATAATTGATGAACTTAAAACACATAGTAGATAACAAATAACAGATGAACCAAAAAACAACACATAACAAGTAATAACTGATGAACCTTATTATAATCTATTCTAATAAGTTATCCTATAGAATGCACAACCTATCAACTAAACCATGATAACAAGCAATAATTGATGAACCTCTTTCTAATCTATTATAAACAAGCTATTCTAATGAATCCGCAACCTATTAACTAAACCATGATAACAAGCAATAACTGCTGAACCTTATTCTAATATATTCTAACAAGTTATTCTATGCAATCCACAACCTACTAAATAAACCATGATAACAAGCAAGAAATGATGAACCTCATTCTAATCTATTATAACAAATCATTCTAATGAACCACATTCTAATCTATTCAAATCCGCAACCTATTAACTAAACCATGATAACAAGTAAATAACTGATGAACCTCATTCTAACTGATAATCGACAATAATCGGCAAAACAAAAACTGATGAATCAAAAAAATTATAAAAAATAAGCAGATAACAAAAAATAATTTACCTTGATTAAACACATGAGTATCACTTTGAGCCATATCCCAAAATATAAACCCTAATTCACTTCCAATTGACCGATTAAACGGTTAAAAACCAACACTTGTTTCCAATTTACAGATATGAACCCTAATTGTCTTCCAATTGAGCGATCGGATGGCTAATTCGAAGCCGATATGAACAATTAACACAATTTGAAGAACAATTAACGATTCAATTAAACGAATATGAATTGAGAGCAAAAAAGCCCTAAATTTTGTAAATTTAGGGTTTATTCGCAATATGAACAAATCAAAGAATGAAAAAAATGTGAAATTGAATGAATTGAATGGAAATCATTGTGTAAATCACGTTTATATATGGCCGGAAATCAAACGGAAAGTATTGAAAATAGAAAGAAGATCAGATAAGAAAAAGAGAAAGAGGGAAAGAGGAGAAAAAAGCGGGAGAAGATGGTGAAATTACATCCATGTCCTTGAGGTGAAAAAAGAGCGGGGACACGTGGCATGACAAGATTACTTTGTATACTTTGTATTTAAAGTGACTTTGCAGGCGATCGGGCTTCATACTATATAACATTCATGAAAAATATCATGAGCAGAACTACATTTCGAAAAAATGCCATTAATCAAAATAAAAATGTGGGCTAAGTGTATTCAGGGGCTTAGTGGGATTTAGTGGAAAAAAGGCCCACTTATTGGTTGTTAGTTCTCAATAATCCAAAATTGAAGTATCGTTCAGAAAATAATCATAATCACTATTTGACGCTATAAATGCAATCGTTATGAATGAGTACTCGCGTGATCTTTAATACTATAGCAAAGCTTTGCAACAACAATCGATTTATAATCATAAGCTACAACATTCTATAAGTTAATGTTTCTTGGATAATTTATAACTCTAATATACTGTTTTTAAAAAGTTTAACTAATATTACTCCTCATCAATTTAACATATCAATTAAACTTTATAAGGTTTATAAGGTTGATGAAAAAAAAAAAAGTTTTGTTAGACTCTTTGATAAAAAGTTATGACTCAAGTTAACCAAAAACCGATGGTTCAATCAAGTTCTCAAATAAGCAAAAATTCGATCACATCCAGCTTGATTTTTGAAACGATTCTCGATTCAACCAGTTGAACCGGCCAGACCAACCTCAGATTCCAAAAAGTTCTCCTACCTACCAAAAAGTCAAACACTCAAAGCAAACACCCATACACAATGACATCATCCATCACTCAATATCATCCGTTCATCCATTAACCGCCACGTCATCATCACAAATCCTCAGCCCTCCGATCTAACTCACACCACTCCGTCCAACCACTCACGGCGCATGTTAGTACCCACCCTCACTTCTAGAGAGAGAAACACATTTTCTAGAGAGAGAATCACTTCAAATTCACTCGATCTACTTCATATCGGTATCAATTCATAACCCTAACTTATTAATCATNTTTTTTTTTTTTTTTTTTTTTTTTTCCGGTTTAATCACCAGGTAACTAGTTCAACCCCGCCGGGTCGAACCGGTTCTATACATATGTATACTTTTTTTTCTCTATTTAATATGTAGTGTTTTATGATCACATGATTTATCTGACTTTATTCCTACATTCGATTGAACCGATGAAAAAGATCGATACTCTACCGATAAGCTTTGTTTTTAAGATCTATATGAACAACATTACTTAAAACTTAAAAACTTAAAATTGAGTAAAGTGATTGAGAATCGACCTATAACCTTTATTTTTAAGTTCTATATCTCTACTATATAAATGTTGTCTTTGGTTTTTAAATTCGAAATTTTGTTTTGATTGCCACGATTTTGTTTTGGTTTTTAAGTGTCACATGATTTCATTTTTAATCATGTGATCATATTTGATTAAATTTCATATATAATGCACATTATACTATATAACATTCATGAAAAATATCATGAGCAGAACTACATTTCGAAAAAATGCCATTAACCAAAATAAAAATGTGGGCCAAGTGTATTCAGGGGCTTAGGGGGTGTTTCTTTTTTTTTGTTAACTAAGAGAATGTATGGGGTCTATGTGGGCCCATGTCTTATTTTGCCACTTGTTGGGGAGAGATTCATTTTTTATGCCTTGTGGATATAGAGGATTATAAAGAAAATAATGGGACCCACTTCAAAAAGAAGTAATATTTAATCTTTAGTGGACCCAATTCTTTATGGGGAGAGAAAAAGAAACAACCCCTAAAGTGGGATTTAGTGGAAAAAAAAGGCCCACTTATTGGTTGTTAGTTCTCAATAATCCAAAATTGAAGTATCGTTCAGAAGATAATCATAATTACTATTTGACGCTATAAATGCAATCGTTGTGAAGGAGTACTCGCCTGTTCTATAATACTATAGCAAAGCTCTGCAACAACTATCAACTTCTGATTCTAAGCTATAACAATCTATAAATTAATGTTTCTAACATATTTATAACTCTAATATATTATTTTACAAAAGTTTAACTAATATTAGTCCTCAATAGCAATTCATCTTGTCAATTAAACTTAAAAACGATAGGTAAACTTTTTGATAAAAAGTTATAACCCGGGTCAGTAAAAAACCGACGATTTAATTCGGTTCTCAAATAAACAAAAATTCAATCGCATCCGGCTTGATTTTTGAACCGATTCCCGATTCAACCAGTTGAATCAACCCTCCTACCTACCAAAAAGTCAAACACTCAAAGCAAACCCCAACACACAATGACGTCATCACACCACATCACCCATCACTCAATATCATCCGTTCATCCACTAACCGCCACGTCATCATCACAAATCCTCAGCCCTCCGATCTAACTCACACCACTCCGTCCAACCACTCACGGCGCATGTTAGTACCAACCCTCACTTCTAGAGAGAGAAACACATTTTCTAGAGAGAGAATCACTTCAAATCCACTCGATCTACTTCATATCGGTAACCCTAACTTATTAATTATGTATAAAATGTATAAAATTACCTTTTTATGTGAAAATTACGGTTAAAAATCTGTTATAACTGTACGGATAGTTAGTTAAGTTAGTTAAGTTAGTTAAGTTAGGGTTTGTGTATGTTATGTATGGAATCAGTTAAAGGAATGAGTAGTTTTGGTAATAGGAAGAAGAAAGTGAAACGGTTGGATGGTGAAAGTGAAGGTGTGGGAGGAGGAGGGGGGAGTAAGTTCGGGTTTAAGCGGCAAGAGAATCGCGTAACGATTCATTTAGCGTCTAGGACGCGGCATGAGATGAAGGAGATTAAGCGTAAGTTGGTGAATGAGTTGGAGGTTGTTAGGCGGTTGGTGAAGAGGATTGAGGATGTAGGAAGTGGGGAGAAGCGGATGCCGAAAGTGAATAGTAAGTTTTATAAGGAGAGGATGGTTGGTGATAAGAAGGGGGGGAAGTCGGGTGGGAAGAAGCAAGTAGGAGTTGACGCGAAAGTTGTGAATAAGTTGTTTAAGAATTGTGGCGTTTTGCTTGAGAGGTTGATGAAGCATAAGCATGGTTGGGTGTTTAATGCGCCGGTTGATCCGTTAGCGCTTGGTTTGCATGATTATTTTGATGTGATTAAGAATCCGATGGATTTAGGTACGGTGAAGTCTCGCCTTGATAAGAATTGGTATAATTCGCCGATGGAGTTTGCGGAGGATGTGAGACTTACGTTTCATAATGCTATGACGTATAATCCGCAAGGGCACGATGTTTATATTATGGCGGAGATGTTGTCGAAGTTGTTTGAGGAGAAATGGAAGGTTATAGAAGCGGAGTTTATTCGGGAGTCGTCGAGGGTTGTAGTGAATAATGAAGTTGGTTTGCCTTTGCCAACTCCTTTGCCTAAACGGGCGCCTCCTCAGGCATTGCCAGTTCCGGAGATGAGGTCAGAACTACATGTTCCTGCTGTGCAGCCTATTGAACAGCCGCCAAAAGTTTCTAAATTGGGTAGAACACCTTCATTAAAGAAACCTAAGGCGAGAGATATCAATAAAAGGGATATGACGTATGATGAGAAGCAGAAACTTAGTATAGATTTGCAGAATTTACCTTCTGAAAAGCTGGATAACGTTGTCCATATTATTAAGAAACGGTTGCCGTCATTGTCCCAAAAAGATGATGAAATTGAGGTGGATATCGATACTTTTGATACTGAAACTCTGTGGGAGCTTGACCGGTTTGTCGCCAACTACAAGAAAGGTTTAACCAAGAACAAAAGGAAAGCTGAATTCTCTAATGATGACAGAATCGAAGCTGAATCTGAGTTTCCTAATGACGAAAGAATTGAAGTCCAATCTGAATTACCAAATCATGAAAGAATTGAATTTGAATCTGAATTATCTAATCGTGACAGAGTTGAAGTTGATTCGGAATTCCCTAATCAAGAAAGAACTGAAGTCGAATCTGAATTTCCTAATCAAGAAAGAACTGAAGTCGAATCTGAATTCCCGAATTATGAAAGAATGGAAGTTGAATCTGAATTCCCTAATCAAGAAAGAATCGAAGTTGAAGCGAACGTGCCTCACAAGGTGGATTTATGACCCCCTCTATTTTCCTTTTTCGTGTATTTCTTTTTAGTATCGACGCTCATTGAATAATGCATGTTTTTTCTTCCTAATTTCAGGACCTAGCACAAGTTATGGTTGATGTCCCCAAAGAAGCTGAAACAGGTGAGGAAGTAGAGCAATTTCGAATGCTATAATATGCATTTTTATCAAGCAATGAAACTCTTATCAAAGTTTATGTACTCGTTTTGCAGACGGAAGAATGATTTCCGCTACTTCTCCGGTTCAGATGCAGAAACAGTTGGAGGAACAGGTTGCTCATGGAGATAAGTCAAGTAGCTCAAGCAGTTCTAGCAGCAATTCTGGATCTTCTTCTAGTGGTATTAACATAAGATTTAGTTGTTATGGATTTTTGCTGACTTAGTCGAGGCGCTTAGTGTAATATACTTGGAAGTCAAGCTGCTGCTTGATCTATTTTGTTTGTTCTGAATTGATACAGGTTCTGATAGCGATAGTTCATCGGGGGCGGGATCTGATGCAGGGCATTCTTCAAAGGCATAATTGTTACTGCTTTGGCGATGTCAAAAAAGGTATAAGTTAATTTTCTAATCAGAAGCGTTTCATACGATTATTTGAGTGCTTTCATTATTTATCGTTATAACTATTTGAGTGCTTTCACTATTTTTTTGTGCTTTCACTATTTTTTTCGATATATTAGCCTATTATTTGAAAAGTATTAAATGCAAGTATGATGCTTATATGCTACGAGTATTTATTAAGGGTTCCAAATTTAGGATTATAGTACAGTCTTAACTATGATCTACTTTCCTAGTTGTGGGTTCCGAATTTTATATGTACTATCTGATCTACTAGCCTAGCCTGTGACTTCATTAATTGGACATTATTTGCAACTTTGAATCTATTCTTCACTTCCCCATATAATAGATTATTGCTCATAGTTGGCAGAATATGACGTTTAATTGGGGTGTTCTGCTTAAAAAAATGCACGCACTGTATTAGGCCAGGTCATCTTAATATTAGAAAGCAGCCTGCACGTGCGCTACTGCACTGTTAGAAACCACATGTGGTCATGGTTGTTAACGCGTGCACATTGTTGTTATTACGCTCAGTCTTATGCTTACTACTGCGGCTTGATTTTCTTCTTGAAATTCACATCTCATTGTTCCGTTACCCTTGCTGGCTATATGTATCATTATGCTATTTGTATATCACATGTCCTGTTCTGTCAGATTTTGAAGGCCCTGTTTTAGCTTCTAGCGACGACTATAATGCTAGAATTCAGTGTCAAAGATATTGATTGTTATATGTTGATCATTGCTATTTGCTTATATCTATTATTTAGTGAAATAAATCATTAAACACATTCCACTTTATATATTAGACAAGACATGAAAGATTTATTTCATGTCAATGACATATCATCACAACTATTTATATGGAAAGAGAAATCCATATAAATAGGTATTTATGAGGAGCTAAATGAAAGGCCTACAATTTTGGAAGTGATACTATCAGTCTGAATGATTCAAAGAGTTATCCATTGTTAGAAGATGTCAGAATTTATGACATGTATGATGTTAACTTCTCATGCATATTATTTTTGATGGACCACAAAACATGTCTTTATCTTTTCAAGTTAATTAGAAATTATAATTAGATTTATATCGAACTGAAAAATCAAAAATACACTAATAGCATAACAATTTCACATATGGGGTATATCTGGTGATTAAATGATCCTTTATTCAATTATTCGTTGTGTTAAAGAATGTTGCCCAACTGGAATAAAGTTAACTGTGAAAGTTGTCAGTGTGCTGTAGGGCTGAGTAGGGATGAGTAAAAGAACCAAAGAACCGGACCGGACCAAGAACCGGACCGGAACCATGAAGAACCGAACTGGAACCAGAACCAAAGGTTCCAGTTCCGGTTCTCGATTTTGAGATTTTTCAGTTCTTGGGTCGGTTCGGTTCCACCGGTTCTCGGTTCCGAAACCAAAGAACCAATAATTATAAAAAAATGTATTTTTTTTACTTATAAAAAAATATCAAATCCTACGTAGCATTAAAAAAAAAAAAAAAAAACCCTAGTAGCCTACTTTCAAAAAAAATTCAAGCCAAACACTCTAAACCCTAATCTTTAATTCATTCAAACATCCACAAACTAATAATTAATCTACACCTAATAACATCGAAGACGAAGATCATTCAACATTCAAAACTCACATATACAACTATCATCATTATCAAAATAATGGAATTAAGTTTTATATTTTATTTTTATTTGCATTTGATTAGCTTTTACGTGTTCGTCATGCTAAAATTTGCTAGCACTTTTATTAATACTTTGTTTATTATCTGTGATCATCACTTAGCCACATGTTCAACTAGACAAATATAGACAAATAATTGTTAATCGTCAAGTTGATTTTTTTTTANTTCGGTTCTCGGATCCACCGGTTCTGGTTCCACTAGTTCCAGACCCATGCTCATCCCTAGGGCTGAGCGTGGTCCGAAAACCGAATTTGCCCAAAACACTGGACCGAGGACATGACCGAAATGTTTGGTCCATGTTCGGGTCGGTCCGGTTCGGTTCGTCGCTCGGTCCGGTCCAACAAAGCATAATGTACGGTTGTGCGTAAGACTGGACTGAACCGGACCGAGGACCGAAAATGATTAAAAGGGTGGACCGAGGACCGGACCGAAATACATTCGGTCCGGTCCGGTCTTTCTGGTTCATTCCGGTTTCTCGGTTCGGTCCGGTCCACGGTCTATAATGCTCAACCCTATTGTGCTGTAATGAACTTGCATAAAAACAATTGCAGAAAATGTCATGACTGTCCAAAATAACCAAATAGAAAACCGTAAACAACAAGCTAAGAAAATGGGATTACAAGTTGATCCCTTGAAAGAAATACTATCCTCGGGAGGATAATTTCAAGGCCTTCGTCCACAACAATTGTGGGATATTGCACTCTTACTGATTGTGATTGTCTTGATGGGCACCAATGCTGTAAATTCTTCATCTTAAAGTAAAATAATACCCAATCTCTTGTTTTGCAGATTTCTGAAACTGTACCAATTATCAAAGGAGTAGGGGGTGTATTTTGCTTTTTCAGTAGCAGCTATTTTCTAGGAGCCGAAGTTGACATAGACGGAGCAAATGTACAACTTTCAATGCATAAGGTGCAAATCGTCATTGCATTATTGCTTCGAATCTAGTAGGTCTAGCCTAGTGTAAGGATATGTTGTTTGTTTAATTTATAACTGTTTTAGTTGGATGTTATTGTAGCAAGTGTAGTGTGTCTGTAATTATATGTAATCAACCGTATGCATATCGGTACAGTCAAAGTATTAACGCTAGTTTGGTTCAAGTTATTCGACTATGCATCTTAGAAGCTGCTATCTATTGCAAAAAATTTAGTTCAACTTCTCCTAAATACTGCAAAGTCAAATTATCTTCAAAATCATGGTACTTAAGTAAGCGATTAGTCGATTATATATGTTTAACATGTAGAAGAAACATCTTCATGCTAAATCTTCTGCCAGATACAATTATCTTTTGAACCAAAATCACATAAAGTATTTTCTTCATAACATTTGAACATCATTCATGTCATTTGTCATGATTATGATAGAAAACTCTTGAAAATTTAACTTAAAAAATTTGACACCTTTTTGGGAGTGTGGTGTAAAGCATTGTTCCTCTGTAATAAGGAAGAAAAGCTGTGCCATTCATTATGGTTCGAATAATTTCTCCTAATCATAGAAGTATATCATACGCGATCTTAGTGGGCTAGTTAAATATATGATCTTATGTTACATATGATGACACATCAGACATGTTTACACTTGAATACTTTTTAGTCAAACAAATATTCGTTAGGTGGCCAACTGTTGATTTATCAATTTCTTATATCATGGCTGAAAAACTAAATTTGTGCACATAAAATTGTGGCCAATCCATCTGATGATTAATAAGCCAACTTACTATATGAACTATTTCTCCTTATTAATTAATGGTCTTGCGTTACGTGTTAGATAACCCTAGATTAGCTAATTCAAAGAGTTAAAAGACAAATGGAGGGTTTGCTTCTAGTCTCTTTATGTCAACTTCTTGATTAGTATACGTGTTAACTAATCATCAAATCTCGTTGATCATGTGTAGTAACTATCATAGTTTCGCATAAATCCTTCATGTTCTGAAACCTTGCGAAAAAAATCTACATACAAGTCTCAAGTAGTTATATTTTTCAGAAGGCTTAAATCAGCGAAAAAACTCTGACCTCGTATACCTTTTCTGAGTGCCGACTGACCATTTCCAAAGAGCATAGCCTCGGCCAATTAACACATATTCCAGTGACCTTCAACAAAGAGTTATTATTGAACTCATGACCTATTTCCTTAAAGCCTTCTTTGACCATTTAACTAAACATTTGTGGCGAGGGAGTGATACTGCTAACAAAGTTGATAATTATATTTCTATCTTAAAAAAGAAAAAAAGAAAAAAAAGAAAAAAAAAAAAAAAAAAAAAAAAAAAATGGGGTTTTTTTTTTTTTTTTTTTTTTTTTTTTTTTTTT
>LBNU01007891.1:0-16864 GCA_014162995.1 Artemisia annua
AAAAAGAGAATAGGCCTGCAAGTTCTATCTAATGCCTATAATTTACAACGTAATAATACATACCAAATACAATAAATTGTTCTAAGGGTAAAAACTGTAAATACTATGATCTTAAATATTCCAACAATCTTCCCTCCTAAGATCATGGTTGAGATATGTAGAAGCCTTCTTCGAATCATCAAGTGATGATTGTGAAATCTCACTTGAAGTTGCTTGCGTGTTTCCCTCCTTTGAACCTTTATGTTTTGCCAAGCTATGTGGTAGAGACGTGTTGGTTGTAGACCTTGCTTTCTCTTTCTTCATCTTTCTAAATAACTCAAGCTGCTCCTAGCTTTTCCTTTTCCTTTAATCTTCTGCCATAGATTTTTGGGTGCAACGGCCTCTTGTTGAGAGTCAACGGACTTATTACTGTCCACTTGCTACTCTTTTTGGTAGAAAATTAGGGCCCTAGCAGTTTTTTAGGGTTAGGTGTGAAAATGTCTAGGTATTTGATGTAGCAGCTTCTCCAATTCATTCACCATCTTAGCTTTGATAAGCCCATATAGTTCACCCAATTGTTCCGAAATTCTTGCGACCCCACCAAATGAACCACTTAAGTATCCTCCAAGACCTTCTATTAGTTTGTAGAGATCAAGTAGAGTAATACTTGTGTTTCCATTGATTGTGGGAGGAATAGGACCGGTAAGGGATTGTTTAAGTAATGATTATTAAAACAATTTAAACCTTATCAAATTTATATCTAAAGTTAATCCATTCTTGACGAATTATATCATCAACATTTTAACAAGTTTAAGAAGGCTACAAATTCATTAAACGTCTGTGGACCTCTAGTTGAATATATATTTCCTTTATCTTAATCACATCATCTTCCGAATTTGCTAATGACTCAAAATAAGTTTCTAAAGAATCATTATGCCTTTTCCTTAACTCATCTTCATTAAAAACTGTTCTTCAAAGTTATTAAACATAATAACTAGCCTCACAACGATTTCCCTTATAGACTATTCAAAACCTTTTGTTTTACAAGTAGGTCGTGGAAGTATATTAAGAGTTACTTCGGCGAGTCATATAAGGACACCCGGAATTAATAAACCACGACCATCATTTTTAATAAATAACTTCACCAATTCCATATTGTAAATAAAAATTCATTTGATCTTTTAACTTTGAAACGAACAAAATTTCTTTAATATACGAAAAAAATTAAGATTAGAGATAAGTGCTTATCTATCTTGGTTTGCTATGTACCATATGTCGTTCCCAATGTCCTTGATTCCGTCCCTTTCAATATGGATTTGTTGGAAAGTGGATACTTCACGAAATACTTCAATCGATGGTTGGCTTTTGTATTTTTTGAGTACCACATTGATTGTCGAATTGTTGAGGATTTGGAGTCGAATTTCTGCCTGGTTCTCTTCTTCATGTTCATTGGGACAGAAGTAGAGATATGACCCTTCTTACTTGCATATAAAAACAACTTGGTTAACGTATCTTGTTTTGTGTAAAGAGTTGATTGTGATGCATCGATCTCCTCCAGTTTTTTTTAACATATCCTTGCATATGGGTGATTTGCCGTATGCACTTGCCTATTTTCCTCGTTCTCCCTTTTCAATTGACGGTGTAATGAAAGTTTGCTGGCATCTTGTTTTTAGAGGACGCCCAAGGTGCTCTGATGCACGTATTCAGAAGGACCCACATGTTTGTGTTCGACCTGATTCCTGCCAAGAACGTATTTGTATTCACCATCGGTTTCTGGTTTCGAATAGAATGGCAGAAAGTTTGTAGGTTTTGACAGAATAATATAACGAGATGTATGCAGTGAATAAGTAACAAATATTATGTTTGTAACAGAAGTTAATTTGTGTACTAATAACTTCTGAATTGTACTTCGATAACGAAATTACAGAACCTATTATGTGAATGAACAATAACAAGTGGTTGGAAGAAGCGACATGATGCTTCAGTGAACCAACACGTTCCCTTTCCTGTGTAACTGTCATTAACCTATTTAAACAGTTCCCTAAGTGTCTGCTTGGCCTTTGGCCAGACGTCTATTTATGCAGGCCCATATTCAGAGCCTGAAGTTCCTATTATGCCTATAATTACAACGTATAAATTACATACAATACAATAATTGTTTCTAAGTAAAACTGTAAATACTATGATCTTAAATACTTCCAACACCTACATCACTTGAAACTCAAATCCAAACACCCCACCACCCCACAAACAGCCTACACACACCCAGCACCACGGCACCACCCCACATCTTCGCAACCAACCCACACCGCCACCCGTCACTCCTACCAGCCCACATCTTTGTAGCTATTTAACGACTTAAACCCATTTTTAATAGACTAATGTGAAGTATGTGATTATACGATCTCGCAAGTGCACGGTGGTCTTTCATGCCATGCATCTTCAATTTTCCACTTACCATGTTTCCAATCTCTATATAACCCCCCTTTAATCCCCCATCAACTTTCACATACAAAATTCTTTGTAACTACTTATACGCTCTGCATAATCAGTTGTAATTCAAACGAATATTTTTCACTTAAGAATGGCACAATACGGAGGAGAATGTACAATAATGAAGCAAGAGGGTCACCACGCTGATGACTGCACCTGCGAGTCATGATATTGGAGGCATGCGAACCAACGTCCACTCGACAAGGACTGATCAAAATAATATGGGGATGGTGTAGAAAACAAGCCTATCTGATACAGAAACCAAACTGATTTTATGTGTGAGACGCGATTGCATAAAGAAAAGAACTAAGTATTGTAAAGAAGAACTACAAGTGCATTACTTTATTGAAGTAACAGGAGACTTATATAGCCTTGTGAATACATAAAACGTGGACCCTCAACTAGGAGTAGAATACTACCCATGACTCTTAAAAACTCGACACATGACCCTCAAGAGCTCAGATACTCGGTCAAACAAAATACCAATTCAAACTACTGATTCAAGATTAAACCCAACAAATGGGAGGTGGTCATGGCTATGAAGAAGGGAAACATGGTGGTGGAGTGTTGGGTGTGTGTAGGCTGTTTTTGGGGTGGTAGGGTGTTTGGATTTGAGTTTTAAGTGGTGTGGGCTCACAAAACACGAAAATGTAAGTTTTTTTTATGGTTTAACAGGTAGCCGGTAAAAAATGGTCATATTAGAAAGAATTTGAAAGTTCACGTACCAGTTTTTTTAGTACATATACCATATATTTGAAAAAATGTGCGTAGCTATTTCATGGCTTAAACTCATATATTTAATGTAGTGACTGAAGATTAAAAAAAAAAAAGTAATAAACTAACGATAAAGTAGAACAAGGAATTAGCAGTTTAGATTTTCTATCTTTGTAAATTAAAAGCAAAAAAACTAAAGATAAAATAGAATGAGGAATTAGCAGTTTAGCTTTTCTACCGTTGAAAAAATAAATAAATAAATAAATAAATAAATAAATAATAAATGTGCTGTAAAATGATTCGCGCAGCTAATTTTTAGTTCTCGTATAAACTGTACACGTAATTACTGGTAAGACAAGTTTGGGTAAAAATAGGTATAATTAATCTAAACAATTACTGTAATTATAAGGATAATATAGTATGTTACCCACTGGAGTAGTGAAGTCTGATATTTTACCAAAGTTAGAAGGTCGATCAGGCCAAAGAAAATATAAAGCCTGCTTAATATTTGGGATAATGGGATTAGTTTATAGTAATGTCTAGAAGAATTTATGATAGTACATAGAATTATATTATAGTAAGAATAACCTTGAATATGTCCAGATAAGTTGCTTTCACTTTGTTATAAGTGCAGACCTCATCTATATAAAGGTCACATTATCTTTGCGATTATAATAAAAGTTTTTCACACCGAAGTTCATTCTCTTTTTGTATTTACCTCAAATAGTATTTTCCAAGTATCTTTTTTAACATGGGTTGAAGCAAAATGTAATCTCACAAATAATTCACCCGTAACCTTGTCACGAAAGCCAACAACCTCTACAAGTGTCGAGTTTTGAGTTATTTGTTTTCATTCTTATTTTGACGATAACGTGGGGAAAATTGAACAAATAACTATTTTAAAACATTCTTTTTTAATAGAATCATCTACAAACTAAGTTTTTATCAAACTTCTCACATTTTCGTATATTTCTAAAAATTTCAATTTTTTTGTATTTACATTTTTCTTTTTTACTCAAACATTTTTAAAGGTGTTTCTAAAAGTCAAACCAAAATTGCCGTTATGTGTCCAGAAAACACGTTACAATTGAAAAAACCAACTTAAAACTCGCAACAAAATAAGATAAAAACACATATTTGCGAGAAAGATTGGTAGTTTGGCTGATTCTTTTCTTTGTTTTAGTAATAAAAATGGTTGAAAAATGTTTTTGTATGTTATTTTCCCTAAATATCATATTATCCTAAAATAATATTATATAAACTTTTTGTAATAACTTATGTCCAAATGTGTATTAAAAAAAAAGGGCCCATTTTCATGTTGTAAGTACGTACTTATTGCAAATTAATGTTATGGCCAAAGCATGAACGGATTTTAATTTGCCAGGAAATATAAAACGACGTAGATGTTTGTAAATTTGCAAGATTTCACACACGGGTGCTGATAGCTTGATATTATTAGAGTATTGTTGAGTTTGATGGAATGATAGGTAATAATATCTGCCTTTGTTTAAATCACTTACAAACTTGTGACACATACTATAATTATTAGCCCATATTGCGAGATACCTCAATTTACATACTCGCATATATACAAATTAGGGTTTGTGGTTGTTTTGCATCACTATTGTAGGTTTGCTTTCTTACTTTATTATAAGAAAAAACAAAACTAAAAGATAAAAACACTTTTGTAGGAGAAACATGTTGAAAATCACATACGGAATAATGACGAGTTGACGACAATCACGTGAGAAAGAACATACCGAAGCAATGTCGACACGTCAAGCATCATTTATGTCTTTCATTTCACGCACCTGATTTTATGACTAGTTGCGTTGAAGGGCTTCTGCAAACTTCACCTTGCAATTCCTTAGTCAACGGTGATTTTACCATTTTTATTGAATTTGTTTTGTAGAATACGATATGAAGAACAATACAATTAAATACAATTCAAATTTATTTATTAAGTGATCTATGAGGATAAACAATAACTTACAACCTCAAGCCCGTATTGTAAACACTAAACAACAAATATCTATCTATCAATTGATGACCTACACATCAATCTATATAACAAAATGAACGATGGAACGTACCACGTGTAAGAGATGTAATATCTAAGTGAACTAGAATTAAGCAACAAGCGAATTGAAGAGCCTTTTGCAACCATATGCGCACATCTAAGGTGTTCTCAGCTCGAGTGCTCATCATTTTAACACATCATCATGCTTCTAGGAACAGAAGGTAGAGTAGGATTACATCAGACGTACGGTTGTCCAATTATCATTGAGAAACGTGAACAGCTGGAAGGCCATTACGCCGAAATGCGACGCAGTAAAGACCACAACGGCACTCGTCGTGGTATTGTTCATCCGGTTCTTGTTCCAGCGACCACAGCTGCTCAACTATCTGTCACCGCTCTAAACTGTGTATCCGCCGACACATCTTCATCCGTCGCCACCAATACATCATCTTCATCTTGAAGCACTCCTCTTCGTGTCACCGCTGGTTCATCATCATCATCATCCGCCGGAGCTTCATCATCATCAACCAGAGCTTTGTCTTCTTTTGCCGGTCGTTCAAAGTGATTATTGTTTACTGATACTTTCTTACTATTTTTGGCTAAAGCGATTTGCGTTTGGTATAGCTAATGTGTATATGTATAATCACTCAAACTGATGAAGGTATAGATCAGTATTGGGCTGCCATTGCTAGCATATCGATAGCAGTAGCACGTAATTGTTAGTTGAAGTTATTCTCGTAGTTGCGGTTAATTAGTAGCTCCTTAATCAACATATCAAAGCTTCGTTTTCGTTATTGTTTTTAAATCAGTCGCAATGATGATGCCATAGATCAGTATCTTATTGATTTTTATTATTAGTATATCGATAGTTTAGTAGTAATTATTAATCGATGCATAATTGTTGGTTGAAGATAGTCTCGTTTTACGTAATTTTCAGTTCATAGCTTGCTCAGATCAAACCTTCGTTTTTGTTAATGTTGTTCATAGTTGTGGTAATTGTTGAATGAGTCGATTGATTGATCTTTGTCGTTACTATATTTGATGAGGAAGTTTTCACCCTCTAGGAAGTGTATCTAATCGTTTTAGAGTAACATAAGCAAGTACGTAAAGGTAGGAAGAAATGAATTCGGCTTCCTAAATTTTCCAAGAAATGGAGCTATTTTTTTTTTGGTATTTGTAGGTTTATTAAATTGCGATAAATTTTACAGTTGTTTGACATTTGGTAAGAAAACATAAATGACAATAAAAGATGACAGTTAAATGAGATAAAGGCAACTACTTAGAGACAATTTACCAAGAATTTAGGCAAACTAACAACTACTTAATCCTAGCAAGTACATGCTATGATCTAAACGAGATGCCCTCGACTTGGGTGATCGAGTGGCACCACCTATGGATAGAATGCAGTTAGGGGCTGAATCGGCTAACCTAACATTCCTAAACACACAATACACAAAATTCTCAATTCAAGGAAAATCAAACCTCAGCATACAGTGGGTCACCTAGTGCGTGAACTAACCCTTAGAAATGTATTGCTAGCATGGGTGTCACATCTAGCTTAAGTTTTCTAAAGGGTTATTAGTTAAACCTAATTTAATAGCAATTCACTTTTAATTGGACATGTCTGATTTACTGAATTTAAGTCCTTACTTATTTAAATCCCTAACATTGGTCAAGTATAAGTGTCAAATTGTAAGATTATAAGAATGATATAACATAACTAAATACTACCATTAATACATGAGATCTTGAGGTCACACACAATAACACGAGACTTCAGTTTTATGTATTTATCGTAAATACATAAATGATATAATTAAGCGAAAACATGATTGAGCTTATAATGAGTTGGATTGATTAACAAGTAATTGGTTTAAACCAATGAACCAGATGGGAGGCTTATCTGGGTTCCTTAGTTCCACCGCTACCTATGGGGTTGTGTCGGGCTTGGCCTGGTTCATTACTTGATGAAAAAGATAAGAATATTATTTGATAATATTATATATTTTAAATTGGTAATTATCTTGTATAATAATTAAAGTATGTCTTATATTTAAATATAAAAAATATCATTTAATTTATTATATAAATATCCTAACTAGGACTTAGGATTTTACTAGTTTTTTACAATCTAGGGTTTCGAACCAAACCCCCTTCCCCATGTTTTTGGCAAAACCCAAAAGCAATAACAAAAACCCTCTTGCGTTTGTTAATTCTTAATTTGATTATTGCAGTGGTGTTGTAGATCAAGCACTAGCATCCTACTAGAGTCGCTGGAGTGTTAGCGTGGACTAGCGCTGGAAAGATCACACTATTGATCTTATTGAGTTCGTGAATTCTCACATCCAAATCACAAGGTACACATGTGTTGTATTTACTTTGATTAGTCATTGACATGTATCTGGATCGCTGCAATGAAAAAGGTTTTAAATGGTTTTTGCTCCTGTCGTAATTCTGATTATTACTATTTAATTGTTAAATAATTATTAAACTTATACTTACGTTTTCCATAAGTCGTATCAGAGTAACTTATACATGTTATGACTATCATGTGATCTGTTTTAAATACAAATTTTATGGTTATATAGTCAGATCGAATTCCTGTGTGAATTTCGTATGATTTGCTTAAGCAAATAAAGATCTAATTTAATAGCGCTTAACTAAGTATGGTAAACTTATCACCTTTCCTGTTTATTAAAATATGTGTTTGGTTTAATAGATCTGATGAAAGATATGATAAATTGATGTATACATGATTATGATAATAGAAGAAAATTAAACATTGTATTTAATTTAATATTGGTTTGTTTTAATTTTCTGCATATATTATGATTAGTTTCATGCAATGTTGATCATAAACAAGCCAATAGTAGTATTGTAATTATTGTTATTATTGTCAGGTATAGCCCGTTATGCCTTTTGCTATTTGTTATGATTGCTATGATTTGTTATTATGGTGATTTGTTTATGCCATTATTTTTGGTGTTTTTCGAGATAAGGCTTTGATGCCGAGTTGTAATCTTATTCAAGAACTAGAACGATGCTAACATTTAGCTCAAAAAAGATCACACGAGTTAAATACTTATTGAAAATGTGAAATGCAGAACCAAATTTAATAGTCCAAAGCGCACATAAAAAAATAAAATAAAAATCTCAATCGAGGAATTATAAATTATCGATCATCATTTGTGAAAAATAACTTAAGGAGTCTAAAATGGAAGAATTAAGGTTGACATTTATCTATACTACATATAATAGATGAAGCACTCTCTCTCCAAAACTTTCAGATTTCCAAGAAATAATGCATGGTTTACAACACTTTAATGCACCCAATTTTCATAATTACAACAAATTAAGCATATTGTACAACAAAATAAGCATAATATCATTTTCAGACCAAAATTCCGTAATCACAACATTAATGCTATTAAAAACACTCATTCACCCAAATTTACAACTATTTAAGCACACTGTACAATATAATTAAATGGCCAAATGTTACACATCTACAAAATCAATTAATACTTTTGCTTTCATCGCGTCAACAACAACAATCTACAAAATCCGAACCTTAACAAAACTCGAACATAAATGAAAAATCAAGATATCTCAATTCTTTCTTTCGTGTTACTCAAAGATATATCAAGAACCCTCAAGGCCAAACAAACAAAACAAAATCATCAAAGATGGATTTTTTTTAAGCATAACTTCATTAATATCCGAAACAAACAGAAAAGGAATTATAACAATTATGTTACTTTCCTTTTCTTGAATACTGTTGGTGTCTGTGATGATTCAATGAGTTTGGTTGTTTTGATTTTTGATTAAAGATTGAAGATGATGATTGAGATGAGTTCATATATGATAGACATAGAAGATGAGATGGTGATTTGGATTAAAGATGATGATAAGATATATGAGATCAGTTTGATGAGTTGGGATAGATGGTAGGCGGATGATAAAATGATGTATGTATTTTAGGGTTACACAAATGATACCAAGTGATCAGGATATCACTTTTAATATCCCAATATGGAGTGTGAGTGGATTGGGTTGTGTCAGATGGATTGGGTTATCCAAGTAATGGGCTTATATGAATTATCACACGAATATGATTTTTTGGGCTGAATTGCTATAACACACGAAAATTGGACTGAGCTTGCAATGATTTATGATCCAAAATAAATAACACAAAGGCTGAAAATTTAATATCTTATGTATTTTAAGTGTCATAGTAAGTGAAATACTTGGTATAGTTTTGGATTTATCCAGGTTTTGAAATACGGTTATTTTTTCTTGATTTAAATTTTTGGGTTAACTTGCTATTTTTATATGGTATAATATAACATTTTTTTTAAAGTTATTTCAAATTAAACATCTCGCTATCCGTAAAATTGATGTCACGAGAAACTCATTATCGACAAGTAATTGATCACTAAAAATTTTAATTTCAGGGTACCCGCCGTAGCAACGCGCGGGGTACCCTGCTAATCTTTTATTAAGTAGAACTGAATGTTGTATTTATTTAAATGAATGGATGTACGTTAACATAAGGTCCCTGGGATTTTGCAAATCCAAAATTCCTAGCATTCAACAAATAAGAATGATTAAAGCATCTCTAACGGAAATTTTTATTTAAAATCTAAATGACATGATGTATATGTCGTTAAAGTACTTTACATTGAGACGGTCAGTTTATAAATATTTATAAGATGACAAAAAATGAGTTTATAACCTATTAGAGAGCTAGGTGTGATAAAGATGAATGACGTGTTATTTGTCCAATGTCCATCACCTAATCACCATACCAATAATTAAAATACATTTTCCGGGAAAAACCCAATAATATGTTATTGGTATATATAAATACATTTATTATTATTTTTTTCATTTTATTATTTTATATAAACACATTTTAAATTAAAACTCGAATACGATATATTAAAAATACGATATGGATATGACGAATACATAAAAATACGATACTAAAAATATATAAAAAACAAAAAGTACGATACAACAAATAAATATGATAGAACACGAAAAATATTAAAGACTACGACACAACGAATACTAAAAACTCCGATACGACAAATACTAATTTGAGCCCGAGCCCGTGCTAAAATGTCATGCTCGGATATCGTCTTTGATTCTTTCGATGTTAGCCTCATCTTCCGGCTTCATCCCTGTGTTGCTAAAATTAAGAAACTTCAATTCTTCGAATTTCTTTTGAGTTTCGTTATAATCAAGTTTTATTTGCCCATTTTGTCACAACTCTTCTCTGACCATTTCCTTAAAAGCTTCTCTAATAGACGAAGAACCCGCCGAACGCGTAGAGTCTGATTTTTGACTCTTGAAAGGCCTTGGCTTGCCAGGAGGACATGGATTGTATCATCTCGAAATAGCTCGTTCGTTTCTTGAATGTTCTCGGGTGTACGAATGCATCTTCCGGGTTGAACGGCTTTGGCACTACGCCATTTGTGGTGATCTTTCAAGATATCCCATGCTTCATAGTGGACAAACGTGAACCCCCACAGTTCTTTGAATATTTTGTAACACCAAGATAGCCACTTCGAATCGTTTTCACCACTCATCCGTTCATTTTCGTCGACAATTGCGGCAAACTTATTGCAATCCTTTGTTAACGTTTCCACTTTCCCGTGATTATATCCTTGGTACGTTCGGTGGTTGAAATACGGTTAAATTCATTATAAACTTGTGTCCAAAACGACTTTTAATTGCTGTCAATACCGAGTCTTGGGTCCTTGGATATTTGTATGTACGTTTCGGCCAAAAGTTTTTCCTCCGCTTTGTTAATACAAATATCGCCTAAAAACGTTATTTATATTTTACGATCTTTGCTAAGTTTTGGTAATGACAAAGTACAAACTTTAGCTTATAGCAAAACATCACTTTAGTTTTAAGTCTTGTATAACTAGACTTTACATTTCTTTTGATTTACTTCTTTAAAAAGAAAGTGTTACATCTCATCAATATGCATTTATGGAAAGTTTATGTGTTTGACCATCTATAGTTCTTACACATTTTTGGAAGCATTCTACATTGAGTCAATGCATGTAATAAGTTGATGTGACCTAGTTTGTCTTGGAAAGATTTATTGCAAGTTTGGTCTGTCAGCTCTGGCGGAACCCTGGAGGTACACGGGCGGAACCCTTCTGAGGGTGCCGCCGTTTCCGCCAGAGTGCTGACTTTCTTGGGTATAAATACCAAGGCACTTGCAAGAAATCTCTTATCACTTAGAGTCATATTTCACATACTTTCTCTCATCTAACTCAGTAAGATCTAACTTGTGTGGTTCTCTTATGTAGCAAAGGAGTTCACATATTGATCTAAGAAGTTACAAGTTTCAACTCAAAGTTGCAAGACTTGATTAGCTTTGTTGTGTATAGACTTTGGTAGTTTATACTTAATTTGTATTAAACACATTTGTCTCCATATAAGTTTTCACAACCACAATAGTTTAGTTATTTTATTTTTTTATTGCAATTGTAGTTTTTGGGTTAGTTGACTAGCAACTAATTCCGCCCACTCCTCCAAAACCCGAGATTTTACTTGCTTTCCTTAAAATATAAAAATACAAAAATAATCTTCCTTCACCCTTAGACCTTTTAGAGTAGTTTTTCTAACCTAACGAACACTATTCCCTATGAGAGAACGATCAATCCCCCGTACTTACCACTACACTATACTACACCGACCAGGTACACTGCATGGTGGGATTGCAAGCTTCTCAAGATCCCTTGAGAGGTAAAACCTGTTGCGTGGTCGCACCCCACGTCATCACGATGATTGTAAAGGTTTCTCCACCGGGAAAGGAGTTTGTTGACTAGTGCTTTAAACTCTCGAGTTGGATACTCAGGGCGTGGACGTAGGGCATGGAAAAAGAGTCCTTGTAGCCGAACCACGATAAACAATCGTGTTGTGGTTTGATCGTTTCTTTCTCTAGTCTTGCTTGCTACTTATTATCTTTTAGATTATATCTTTGATAGTATCTTTGCCTATATCTTTGATTATTTGAAAAGTATATCTTAGATTATATCTTTGATTATACGAAAGTTTCAAAAGATAATTAACTTAAAAAGCGGTAAACTATTCAACCCCCCTTCTAGTTTTCCACAATTGGCATCAGGAGCTACGTTACTCAAGATCTTTAAAATATATTGTATTTTAAAACTTGGATCGATCCATGAATTTTGAAAATCTCAAAGAAGGGCAACGTACACAAAAACCACCGCTACTTGAAAAAGAAAACTTTCTTGAATGGAAAAGTAAATTTGAAAACTATGTGAGATCAATTGATCAAGATCTTTGGCATATTATTTCTATTGGTGATTTCAAACCAACGAACACGAGTTTTGAAAATCAATATGATTATCCCAAACTTGATAAAAACGCTAAAGCTAAGATAATGATCTATAAAGCTTTACCAAGGGTCGAATATGAAAGAGTGTTTGTTTGTCAAACGGCTAATGATATTTGGAAAATTTTGTTAAACCATCATCAAGAAATATGTCAAGTCAAAGATGATCAATTTGATCTTACATATGAATTAGAAGTTCTAGAAAAACTAATAGATAGACACTTAATAGAAGTGAATACATGTACTACTAGTTTAAATGTTTTCAATGAAGGTACAAGTGAAGATGATTACGTGTGTCAAAGAGAACCTGCTTGCGAATCATGGAATGACACGGATGTAGATGAAGATGATCATCCGATTAGTGATTGTCAACTAGATAAAACAACAAGCAAGGTACAATTTGAAACCAAACACTTTTGCTTTGACACATTTATCCTAGAGTTTTCTAAAATAGAAAATGAGTCTAAACTTTCATGTAACATGGACCTAAAAACCATTTTTAACAATGAACCTTCAAAATCTCTTGTGAACAATTTTGAAAAGGAAATCATGTTAGAAGATAAAATGTCTAGACTTGAAAGTAATGTTGAAATTGATCTAGAATGCAAAACATGTCTAAATTACAAACATGATATTCAAAGACAAAAAGAAAAAGGAAAAATGCTTGCTAAATTTGAAGAAAGTTCAAAATGTCTTGAAAGATTGTTAAGAAATCAAAAGTCTTTTAGAGATAAAACCGGACTAGGATTTAACTCAAAAGCACCATCAACAAGTAAAACAAAGCAAGTAAAATTTGTTAAACCTAGAAGAGAGATTTAGAAGTAATTTAATCTCTAATAGAAACTTACGATAAAAGGATTAAGAACATCATGTTTTATGCCTTTATATGTTTGTCTAATCTTCGTGAATTTATGAGTTATTGAGTTCCCAAGCTTGCCTTCAAGCCAAGATGTTACGCCTTGTGTTTATTCTCTTAATAGCATCTCTATGGAGCTTAAAAGGTACGCATTAGTTCATCTTGCCATTTGTTGCTTCTTGATTGTTTGCATTAAGTGTTGTAGTAAGAAGTATTAGTAGTTTGTATCCTAAAAATGTTTATGTGCTTTAAGTAATAATGAGGATTAGATCCTTTGCGACAAGGTATTTCGACACTACTACTAGTAGGAGATATAAGGTGTTTTGGCTCTTTAACTATTAAGAAATAGACACGAGAAACTCTTGAGTGAGTCTAACTTAATACTTGTTTACAAGTGAGCTAACTAAGAATCTCCTAAGTGATAAGATGTTCAACACTTTTGTGATGCTTGCAAAGATTCGTAAAACAAATGTTTGTAATATAACATTCTTCAACACCATACTTCATGATTTCTAATGTGTCTTAATTCAACCACTCTTTTAGTGGAATTTCATTTAAGACACACAAGGTAAAATGAACCACATTAGCTTACATTAGGGTGTTTGGGAGAAAATGATTTATAAACATCTAGGATTTGCACATCAAACTTGACACTTAGTCTTATGATGTTGTATCTCTTGGAATTTTGCAAAACGAATAACATTCATAATGTTTTTAAGAAAGGAAACCTAAAGAGTCGAGGAGTCGTTGAATATAACATTTAACGAAAGACCACCTCCTTCTAAGATATCATCTTCGGTAGATGATGACTTAGTCGAAAGTCCAACAATGGTAAGACAAGCAAGTTAAGTAAAATGACAAGGAAGATGAACTATTAAAAAGAATAAACATAGATGTTTAAAATCCTAAAGTCATACACTAACGAGTGTCACAACATTAAGGGTAAAAGTTCAAAATGTAAACAACGTCTTCTCACCTCGAGTCAAACATTGAATCAAGCAATATTGACATAGGTCATATGACTTGAATCATGAGTCATTGGTAAAATCAAACAAATTTGATAAAAACAAGTTTTTGGACATTAGAGTAAAACTACGAGTTTAACAAATTAGATCTTTCAAAAATAGATTGAGTGAATGTAGTGTCAACAATTGAAAGACTTTTTGATAATACAAGCAAGCTCCAAAAGCAAGAAATTATCACTCAAAGACATTCCTAATTACTCTCTTGTTCTCAATGGTTAAGTCGTTGATGACTTATCAGGAA
Organism: Artemisia annua; assembly: GCA_014162995.1. Taxonomy (NCBI): domain Eukaryota; kingdom Viridiplantae; phylum Streptophyta; class Magnoliopsida; order Asterales; family Asteraceae; genus Artemisia; species Artemisia annua. The sequence goes on from LBNU01007891.1 coordinate 14,710, forward strand.
TGAGATTAGTAAATCCGTAGGTAAAACTAAACATAGAGAAATGTTTGGAAGACTACTTGTTCTCACAACAATTAGGTCCAACATTGTGTTTGGTATTTATCTATGTGTCCGTAGTAGAATGGTTCTAAAACAATGCTTTCGAAAAAGATTGTTTGGATACATTAGAAGGAACTACACAAGGATTATGGTATCCCAAAGGAACGGGAATAGAAACCATAAGTGTATACCAAATAGAATTATAACGGTAATTAAGTTAATAGAAAAGGCACAAGTTGTACTTGAACTTTTATACTTTCTTACCAAATGATTCTCAAAGAAGCTTAAAGCTCTCTAATCGGCATTGGAGGAAAAAGCATGTCAACAAACTTCTTGAGATCAAGCAAACACACTTCAATAAAGGAATCCGTCTTTTCAACATTTTTCATCCCTTACCTCGACAAAGGAAGCATCAACTTCAAACGACATCCAATCCATTATGCTCTTAGGTGACATATTGAGATTCTTCGTCATCGACTTGGTAAAAATGTTCATTGAGGAACTTCTCAACCAAGAAAGCTTCTTTCGATAAACCACATTGTCGACGTTTTCACAAAACCTCTTGAATGAGTATCATTCAACCTTCTTAGACCTTAGTTTAAGACTCATGAAACCTAAATCCTTAGTTTTGAACATTAGAATAAAACCACAAAGATCATGACAAATAACTTTTATTTTTTCCTTTGCTGAACCGGCGGAACCTTGCGACATAACGGGCGGAACCCTCCCTTTGGTTCCGCCTGGTCCGCCGAACCTGCAGATGTTTTTAAATCAAATTCAAAACCAAACACACCCTTAACTCATTCTTAAAACCTTCAAACAGCCTTCAACCCCTCACAAACACTTATCACACGAAAATTAGGGCTCTCACTCCAATCTCTTCCAATCCAATCTACTTTGTAAGTGTTTTTATCATAATTTCATTCTTAATTCAATTCTAACTTTTTCATTACACACATTAACTAGAATCTTAGGGTTTATGCATAAAACTTGGTGGTTCATGAAAAACATTGATTGCAAATCAATTTCACTTTTCACTAGTTAGGAATTGTATCCTTTTTGTTGGTATCATGATTTACCAAACACATCAAGTGCATTGTCTTTCAAAAATCACTTTCCACAACTAAAACATAATCTTTCATCACATTGTTAAAACAAATGAAAAACGTCATTGAAACATCACTTGCATAATGGCTATTGAATGCTAATGGGGATACATAACTAATATGTATTTTCGGTTACATTCAACCGAAGCCACATTGAACTAGGAGCATGTTGGTTATCTTTTGTTTCACAACAAAACTTGCATTATGTAACGTTTTGAGCAACAAAATGAGTCAAGATAACCAACTCTCTACATTGTTTGCATATAGGAACACATTAGAACATCCATGTTGTAAAAGTCGCTAACATTAAATCTTGTGTTTTCTAGAAATCAACATGCCTCCCGCAACTTTCTCCGATCACAAAGATACTCTTAAGTACCTACCCAAACACCATAGGACCAAAGGCCTTGATAAAGTTCAAGTAGAAACCTTTAAGGCTTTAGAAAAACGTTATGTTCATGAAGGTAGAACTATTGATGCATCCTTTCTAGAAGGAACATCCATTAGACAAAACTTCGCCGCAATCAACTTTGATTGTCTCCTTGATATCGATGAGCCAATATGTCCTATGTTCATATTAGAATTCTACGCAACCATAACCCTCTCTTTAGATGACGATGGTGAGATATCACTAACCTTTACAACCAATCAAACACCACATTTCATACAATTGAGAGATTTTGCAACAATGCTTGGCGTCCCTAATATTGGTTCTTGTCTCTACACGGATAAGTGGCCCCTTTCAAGCCTTGATTCTATCGAGCATTTTTATCCATACCATGACCCTCTTGCTAATAAGGAAGCAATTCGAGAGCATCTCTTTGTTAGGACCTCTAACACTAGGAAGAATCGTTCGGGAAATGATGTGAATAAGGACCCTTTTGGTATGGAGCTAAATGATCTTAAACCACAATTTAAGAAGTGGGAAGAAATTCTTAGAGCTAATGTCATAAGTTCCATAGGAAATAGAGATCATGTCAACACATGTCTTTGCTACATGCTCTTTAGCATTT
>LBNU01007891.1:21038-43155 GCA_014162995.1 Artemisia annua
GTGTGTGTGTGTGTATATATATATATATATATATATATATATATATATATATATATATATATATATATATATATATATATATATAGTAGGATTCGATATAGTTTTATTTATATATATATCACGCGGTATAATTAGGTGCTGGTTCGCAAGTGGGAGCTATTCGAGTCACATCTAGTTATCTTTTTCAAATAGTGACTAAGACAGGTATCACGTAATAGTTTCATGAAAATTTTAAATTAGCCCACAAAAATGGCTCAGTTATAATCAGATTAGTATTAGTTCATTGATTAGCATCAATAAATGACATGGGATTTTACGAGGTATTACAGGGGCTGAGTAAGCTAAGCTAGAGGGTGATTTGGAGGACCTAAGGGGTGACTAAGATCAGCTATGGTGTAGCTAGGGGGCTGCTAGGCCGGTTGTGGCCATGGTTAAGTTTAGCGAGCAAGGTTGTGACAAGATGGTGATGCACCACCTTGTGTGCTTGCTTAGGGAGGTGCTAGGGTGTGTGATAGGTCTAAGGGAGGTGCTAGGGTGCTTGGTTGAAGTATTTGAGGTGCTATGGTAGCTTAGTTTAGGTTTTAGGTTTAGTTTTAACCTAGTTTTGTCTAGTGAGAGTTTAGGGTTTAGCCTAGGGTTTAGTGCCTAGTTTAGGGTCCTATGAGTGTTTAGTGACTAATAATAAGTCTTAGGAAGCTTATACTAAGTGGTGGTAGCTTATGGTAAAGATTTGGGAAAGTTTAACCTAGTTTTCGGGAAGTTATGACCTATTTAGGGTTTTGTGCTTATGGGACTTGTACCTAAGTTCTAGGGAGTTGTACTATGATCTAGGAAGTCTAATATAACCTAAAGTTGCTAATGTAACTCATACCTAAGTCTTGAACACTTTCAAACTAGTTCAGGTAAGCAATTAAGGTTTTAAAGATAACCGTAAACACATAAGTGCAATTAGGGTTTTCTGATGAGTATAGTGTACTAGAGTGATAGTTTACTTAGTGAAAATGTGTTTAAAACCTAGACTTGACATACCGGGATGTTTACATCAAGTAAACATAGTGGTGGTTGGCATAGGTGGATACGTGAGCTTGTCTAGAGGTTATATAGGCAATAGTGGTATAGTAAAGCAAAAATTTCACTCAGGAAATAGTTATAGGCATAGATAACCTAGCTTGTGCTTAGTGAGGGCCTAAGTTAAGTTAGTAAGGCTTTGCTAACCTATGGGAAGCTAGTAGGGAAGTTAGTGGGTTGCTACACTACGCGCGTTGCTGCGTGATGTGTTTTAGATCATTTTCAATGTATATCTTTTTATGCGATAGTGAAAACATTTTATCTTCGCGTGTGTTATAGTGGTTCACATTAAAACACTATTTTATTATAAGCATGTGATTTTAAAATATATGGCGCCAGTATAACGCCAGCAACGTAAGCTTGGCGTCGGACTCAAGCCATGGTACCCGATGCTTTAAGTCAAAAGAAATAAACATCTCAAAATTCAAATAAATCCATAAACTCAAAACATAAGTCAATCCAACATACACAGTTTGTCCCAAGTTATTTCAGTTTTATAAAACAATGAATAAAACAGTTTAACATAACATAATGTTTAACTTTTCAAACATGTAAAACTTTATTGATATTGAATCAAAGAATGACAAAGTGTTATGGATCACACTAGTTGAATGACAATATAAGGGTTACTCTTTGAACAAGTAAACCTAAAGATTATCAAGTTTACAAGCAAAATTATATAGACTAGCTGACTGGGTCAGATGTCTACCTGAAAGTTTGAACAAATGAGTAAATGCACTTCTTAATGATACAATAATAATGGAAGTAACAACATTTACTCCGGACCAACATTCTCTTAAATAGTAATACGAGGTTGACTTGGTAGTGGGGTAGTTGGGACGTGTCAAGAATCTAGTGGAGAAGTACAAACGCATTCAGTGCTCCTCTATTCTTGGAAATATGCCAACACTTCTTTTGTGAATAGTTTTGTCAACTGCTCACAATTTTTTCACCAACTTGTACATGGTAGACTTTAGTTTGAATAACTCTTTTGACTTGCTCTTTTGCTTTAACAAATACACATTGTATGTTTAGATCTTTTGAAACAAGTGTGTTTGTATTTCGTTTACCCCCATTGGATAAAAAAAATATCTTAAGTTTGTTTCCGATAATTAATACTAGAAATTTATTGCTCTTGATTTAATAACACTCGAATCATAACGATTATACTTTTCTCAAACCGTGTATGTTAGGTACATTTTATTAGCATTACCACCCCATTTACTAAATTTTTTAGTAGAAGTTTGTGTACAAACACTTCGTGAGAACACATGAGTTAGAATCCTCGTTATTAATACATTTGGTGTAGTAAACGTTGTCGTTTGGAAAAGTGATGAGCATTAACTTTTTCCATGATAAATATGACAAAGTGAGGATCATAACAAGTAAGAATGTTTAGCATAAATGGCAAAAGGCTTGATATTATCTATATATATTATAGACAGGCGGAATATTCGTCAGATTCGTTGCCAAAATAATAAACAATACGCCATCCACATTAAAATACAATATCTCTAATAAAAAATTGTTTTAGGTCTCGGTTTGTTGTTTAGCCCATCTCTTCGATCATCTGAGCCCAATATGCAACTACCGGTACATGTATAACAACTATTGATGAGGAAAACCTGAATGTCATGCACATGTTTATATTTGATGGAAATATAGATATAATGTTTTGTTCAACTGTTGCGATTTTGTAGTCATAGTTACGAACACTTTTAGCAACAACCAGTACAAAACAAATGCACGAACACGCAAAATAAGGCACCCTCGCCGCAGCGTGGCGGGTGCCTACTACTCGTTATGATAATGGCGTGGGTTCAATTCTAGTGTAAGGCAATTTTTAATTGTTTTTTACTTCACTCTAAGAAAGGTGTAGGACTTTTCTGATTTATCTATCTAACACACAAAATTTTAGGATTTTTGCATATATATCCTTCCGAAAATGCATAATTGCATATATATCCAAAGCATGCATAAAAACCATTATACTATGTGCATCAAAAACTTGTACAAAGGATATATATATATATATATATATATATATATATATATATATATATATATATATATATATATATATATATATATATATATATATATATATATGCAATTATTCACTTTTGGAGAGATATATATGCAATTCCGCCCAAAATTTTATGACTCGTCTATGTTAAGGGGTTTATGTTATTTGCTAAAACATATATAAAGGGCTTATTCACCCAAATTATTGGACTCAAACTTGAATTTGAAAATTGTAAAAAAAGAAAGCAATATAAGGGGACTCAAATGTGGGCCAAACTGTTGGCCAAGACACAAAGATTGCTAACTTTTCCGCTTGACCAACCCACTCTTTATTTTAGAGACATAAGGCCCACACCTTTCTTAAATTGGACAACTTTTCTACTTGATCAACACATCCTTTATTTCAGAAACTTAAGATGAATAATCACGTAAATCGACGGTGTATGATGACAAATAATTATACTTATAAATTTATGATTTTGGTATGACTCTTACTAGTTCAATTTGTAGTTATTGCTAAAAAAAATATTATTAAAAAACAAAAAATATAAAAATTTAAGAATTAAACAATATTTAAACTATTAAATTAGTTATAAATGTTGTTACTATTTTAATTAAGGGTATGTAAAAAGCAATTTCAAATTTAAAAAGGTACTTTGAGTATAACACATTACTTTTTTAAGTTTTTCAAGTTTTTAAAGAAAATTTATTGGCACCAAAGGGGCCGCGCGTCACCAACAACGCCATCCCATTGGCATACGGCTAATCGAGTTTTTCGCTTTCTAAATAGATTTAAACGGTTATGTGGTGGGTGTATGTTGTGTTTGTGTAGTCTCTATGTTTGGTGTGTGTTTGATGTTTAATGTGTGTTTGTGAAGTGTGTATGTACAGGCGTGAGAGCTTGAAAAAGGGGTTTTTTTTTTAGTAACTAAAATTGTAGTGTTTTTTCGTTAATCATTGTTTCCGATCTTTTAGCCGACTAACTAGGTAAAGCCCTCCTTTTTCAAGAGGTTGGCGTGGTCACTTCAATGTTGTTTGCACCTAACATGAATTGAACTTGAGATATCACACATTTTAGAGTGATAGTCACACGCTTTTTTGCCACTATGTCACCCTTGAATGGTTCCTAAAATTATAGTGTTAGTCTATCAAAATACAACCTTGACATATTTGTGTTTTGGTTTTGCTTAACTCACCTTTTTTTTGTTTTTTATCTTATATTTTTTTGCAACATGTAATTTTATATTTACTGAATGAAAATTTAGTTGGTTTAAGAAAATGAAATTAAATTACTCACCCCGTCTCAAAATTATTGTTATGAGACAAAAATCATAAAACTTAATAAAAGTGGAGTCACTTTAATTTTCAGCCACTCAAATAAAATATTCCTCCCACTAAATTCTTTAGTTTTACCTAAAAAGGAAAGTGAACAATTATTTTCAGGCATCCAAAAAAGAAAATATGGACAATAATTTTGAGACAGATGAGTAAAATATGGGGTATTAAAATGGGGTTTTTTTGCTTGAGTTATGAGGGAGGGTGATTTTAGTGTTGTGAGTGATGTTGGTACGTGTTAAAGCTGATATGGCACGACGTGACATAAAGATGAAGGTTTAGTATGTTATGGCACGCAACGCTCTTATAAGATTATCAACTTGAACGTTTGTTGTTACAAGCTTAGGAAAGTGAGTAAACATATATACTTTTCAAATTTCAAACAAACCGAAAAGCTAAAATTTAATGGAGCATCTGAAATAACAAAATGTTTTATGTCACTAAATAATAACCTAATTTTTATACTATACGGCTCTAGTGTTTCACTTCTTGTTAAGAGCTTTTAATTTTGTTCCGGTATGAACAAACTTTCAAATATTGATAAACATGTTTTCTGAGTCCATAACAAAAAAGGGTTTGTTCAAATACTCAAATGAGATATTTTGAAAAATACGTCGCTATTTAATGACATAATTTCATAAAAAATGATAAAAAAATGTACTAACAAAATAAAAAGTTAGTTTGAACCAAAATATGAGTGTGATATATTTAAAAGTAAGGTTGAGCGTGACCATTAGAAAACCGAACCGAACCAACTAAAGACCAGTTCAATCACCATTATTAGCTATTTGTGGTTTTCGGTTTACGTGCGGTTTGGTTCAAGCTAAAATCAAAAATCCCCACCTATACCGCCGAAATCAAACTGAACTGACCCGAAACAAAACCGAAACCAACAGTCCATTATGGGTTCTTAATTCCTACATGTGGTTATCGGTCGGGTTAACGCGGCTTGACCTAAGGCATTTACCCTAGATCCAGCAAACCATATCAAAAGGGACTTGAATTGTAATCTAAACAAAAGCTAGGGGCTCTTCTTGTACTACCAAAAAACTTACAGCAGGAAGCAAAATGCAGCAAGTTGAAAAAAAATACTCCGGAAATGAAATTAGGGGTTTTAGGGGGTAGGGTTTAGGGAGGAAATGGAGGAAAGATTGGGACAAGGAAAGTTATATCGATATGTTAACAATTTAATTATTTCTCATCTTCGGTCCAACAATCTCACTCAGGTTTTCTTTACCATTTTTTTTATTTTATTTTATAACATTCCTTCTATTCAATTGCATTTTGTTTGGTTAATGATAGTCCTCCTGGGTACACTTGCATTGTAGATTGCAACGGTTAAATAACATCAAAATGGGATATTATAGAAATAAGATTATCCCCCAAGGATGTACACCTGCTTGTATTTGCTTATGCAAACTAGTAAAGTATGATTTTCTAGTATTCTAGTCTCGGTCTTTTTTTTTTGAACGGCAGAAATAGAATTCTAGTCAAAGTCTTGAACTTGCGCTATATTACAGTCGGCTTTTTTAGCAGTCGCATTTCATTTTATTGTCTACTTTTTGAAATGACACACCTTTTCTCAGTTGAAAAACGATCAAGAATATTCTTACACTTTTAAGCTTACATTTTAACCATCTCAAGGTGGCCTAACTAGGGTTCAAACCCCGTGGATTAGTCAGCCAAAAGGTCGGAAATCATGGTTAAAAAAAAAAAAAAAAAAAAAAAAAAAAAAAAAAAAAAAAAAAAACTTTTTTTTTTTTTTTTTTTTTNNNAAAAAAAAAAAAAAAAAAAAAAAAAAAAAAAAAAAAAAAAAAAAAAAAAAAAAAAAAAAAAATACTGGAGATGAAAGATGCATAGTTAAATTTAACATACTCAAAATAAGTTAAAGGAACAAACAATTGAAAAAGAAAAAGTCTAGAGGTTAAACTGCCAAAATAGTGAAAGTGTATAGGTTTTAGTATATTATTAACCCTTTAAACCACACTATGCGAGACTTTAGACACATTATTTGATCCTTTAGAGATCAAACATGTCCCGAATCGACCCATTCATAAGAATACGGATAAAAATTTCCATCATTTGATGACCCAAAAATTTTGCATTTTGAAGAGACAGTGTCTGTGTTTCTGGTCATGCAGGTGAGATATTCATGTACAGGTGGCATGTATGTAACAGCCTCGAAAGACGGTGCAATTAGAATATGGGATGGGGTGAATAGCAGCGTTGTTCGCTCCATTCCTGGTGCACACGGATCATCTGAGGCCAATAGCGCAAGTTTTACCAAAGATCAAAGGTACACACTGTTTACCTCTGCTATTCATATTTCAGTGTTTGTCATATGCGATTAACCATATACTTGCATTTTCAGTCAGGGCTTTAAAATGATGGTAGTTAGGTAAAACTATTTAAACAAAATTATGTTCGACACTAAATTAGAGGGGGCAGAATGAGGATGGTTAGATTGAACCCCCACCAACACTTCCTTTCTCCAAACGTTTTCATCTTGTAATCTATAACTTTTAATTATGATCACAAAAATTATATGAGTCAGACGACATTCTGTATTTTGTCTGTATTGTCAAATACATGACTAGGATAAGAAATAATGGCACAAATGTATTAAAGAAAGACAATCAGTACTTTTTTTTTTCTTTGTTTAGATACGTTCTTTCGTGTGGGAAGGATTCTTCTGTGAAGCTATGGGAAGTTGGAACTGGAAGATTGGTCAAGCATTATCTTGGAGCCACACACACACAATTGCGTTCCCAGGTATGTTAATTATATTTGGCTTTTTATTAGACACAAACATGCAAACACCACATAGTGCAAGACTTGGTGGTTTCGGACCTAAAGCACCAAGGAATGGTCATTTTATTTGCATTTTATATTTTTATGATTTACCCAAACTTACTCATTCTTCTTTTACAAGAAAGATTATTTGTTTGTAGCAGATAGTAAAACCCTATTGAGCTAGTCAATAATGAAATTTTAGTTGTTATAACGATGAAACTTTATTTGTTATGCTATGCAGGCTGTTTTCAATGATACAGAAGAATTTGTATTATGCATCGATGAACCTAGCAATGAGGTCAAGTGTAGCTTCCCATTTGTGTGGTTGTTTTTAATGATATTATTTGTTCTAATTATTTCTAACTGATATTACCTTATAATTGTTGTACAGATTGTCATATGGGATGCTCTTACTGCAGAAAAAGTAGCAAGATGGCCATCTAATCATGTCAGTGCACCCAGGTGGCTCGAACACTCACCTACAGAGGCAGCATTTGCGTCATGTGGTACCGACCGGTCAATAAGATTTTGGAAGGGAACTCCTTAGTGCCATACAAATTTAGGGAGTGCTGTCATGTCAAAATTTGTTTCATGTAACATTATGAAATTGGCTTCCAATACTTACTAGTGGAGCTTAGTTAACCTGGCATATTTTTATAAGCAATGTTTATATATTCTTTTTTAAACTTCTTACCAAAAGTAAGAGATGTTGATATCTATAAGTATAAGAAATTTTATGAAGTGTCTATAATAAATGAGTTGTAGGAGGATGTTTCATTACTCTTAGGTAATTTGTTATTTACTGTTACTTTCAAATTTTTTTTACTACCACGTAATTACTACATTGGTTTAAACTTGAAGGGTGTAACAACCTTCGTGGATTCAACTGCCCTAAAGTGTGTACAGATGGTCTTTGCGGTTAAGCAATGCTACGCTTCTTGACATGTGAAACTATTGGTGTAGTTCCTTCTTGCGAAGCTTTAAAAGATGGACGAGATAAATGTTTGTTGGTGTATCCCGCGTTCTACCTTCAAACAAAAGACCAACTTTTGAAAAGACCAACTTTTGCTTGTCGATCATTGCTTATAATGCATTCCCGTTAGCTTTTTTCCCTAACTACTTGCTCTCAGGTCTTGACTAATACTTACAAGTTCAAAAAGAGACAGTGTTCGTTAAGTTCAAGTTTAGCCGATATAACTTGTCATTTGTGGTACAGTTTGTTATAAAATAACGTTAGATAAATGTAAATATCTTTTAGCAGCTTGTGAAGATTAAAAGAATAAAAGTAACATCTTATGCAGATAAACATGTAGTTACTGGAATGCTCAAACATTAGTATCGGGGAACAGTCCAGTTCAATCATATTGTTCAATGTTGCAAATTGTTGACATGTCCCATCCAATTTGTTAAATTACACAAGCTTTTTGAGACCTGCACCACAGGCCTTGAAGACTTGGAGAAGGAACGGATGGGGGTTAAATCTGATGGCACAGGTTCTACTGTGTGAAATGCCCCTTGATTTGGTAACTTGTTGTAAATTAGTGTAAATTAGCTCTCTGGGCATAGCCCGGAAACTAAGTGTGGCATATCAAGTCATGTTAACAAATGACAGTGTCTTGTGTTGGATAATGTATTCCTGTGTTGCAGTGAATGTACTTGTAACACTTGCAATTCAGACATACTCTGTTGCAACATTGTATCAGGACAGAAGTTGCAATGATTAGATGCATGTCATTTGTTTGTGTTCTTGAAAACTGATATACAAACTCCGTATATATCGGTGTCAGGTGAGTAACGTTTTGTTCGAATCTTGGCGGGTGATAATCTGGTCTAAGACAATGGCCCAAATCTAACATGTGCAATCTAGTGGGTGATAATCTGGTTTAAGACACAATGGCCAAGTCTAACATGTGCCAACGTTCCCATTTACGTACTCAACTGAGACACATATATCAAGTTTACAGCTACATTTGTATTCAGTTTCATCAAACATCAATGTTTTATTTAAATCCAACATGTGCTACTTTGTGAAAGAGAATGGCCAATTCAACATGACTCACCGTTCTTAATTCCGTTCTCAACTAAGACAGGTAAATCAAATGTGCAGCTTCATTTGACTAGTTATATCAAAACATCAATGAGGTCAATATGGTGAAACATTAATGGCTCAGGTTGCATACCTCCTCCAAATGTACTCTCAATTACAATGTCATTGAGATCCATATAAATCCACTTTCAAGAATGCTTGGATGTGATATAAATATGTCACTATTTCGAGTAAAAATATAGGCAAAGTTATTTTCGCATTTATCTTAATAATAAGTTTTCATAGGGGGTGTTCGCGATTGCTTATATAAGAGCCAATCTTTTTGTTGTAGTTACTAATGCAAATAAGCAGTTTTAAAATAGACAGTACCATACAATCACGTTAGAATAATTTAAAAANAAAAAGTCAGTCTCTAATTCCGACACCTAATCCAGATGCCTTAACCTCCTTTAAATGATCTCTATCACAATTAACTTTAAAGCAGTCATTCGAGATAAAAGGGAAAAAGCTCCAAAAATAACCCAAAACACCCTATTCGAGCAACTTCTATCAGTCATTCCAGATTTGATAAATCTTATCCTAAAAGATTAGATAATCAATCAAGATCACTTTTACTAAAACAGATCAAAAACTGATTATTACAACTTTAAAATTTGAACCAACATAAACAAATGGGGATCATGTAAGGGTCTCCAAGACCTTTCGCATTAGTCTTTGCAAGAGCTCAAAAGTGCTTTAAGAAATAATGTCTAAAGCAACTTTGAAACATCCTATCTTGAGTTTATAACATCTCAACCTACTTGAAAAATTATTTCTGATATAAGAACTAGGTCTTCTAATGTATGCAAAACAACAACCAAAACATAGTAAAAAAAACTCATGACGAATATAAGTTTTGTTGCACACCTTCAAAACAATTAATAAGCCCGCCTTTGTGCTTTCTTTGGCTTCTTAACAAAACTCAACCTGATTTTCTTAAGTCTTCTCCTCTTCCTCGCCATTTTCTCTGGCAAAGTCTCCCTCTTCTTCTCCTTCTTCTCCTTTGGTTTTGTCATAAACCTCGGATCTAGCTTATATGCTTTCACTTCAACCGGCAACCCCTTCTTTTCAGCTTCTTTAAACAAAGCATTCGCCTTTTCAACACGCCCATGGGCACACAACTTCCCCATCAAAAGATCATAAGTCATAACGCCGGGCTCACAATCTCTCTTCATTTTAGCAAAAACCTTCAATGCATGCTCAACCCTCTCAATCCCACACAAAATCGTTAAAAACTCATAATACGCCTTCTTATCTAACTTATCCCCAAATCCACTAGACTTCATCTTATCAATCATTTCATCACCCTCACCAACCCGCGCAGCCTGATACAAACTCTTGATCAAAACAAGAAACGTCTCCTCATTCGGATGACACCCCCACTCACCCATCCTATCAAACAAATTCATAGCATCTTCCGTCTTCCTAATCTTACACAAATTCCTAATCAAAACATTAAAGGTCTCCACATTCCTCGGAACACCCGCCACATCCATATCAATCAAAACCTTCTCCGCCTCAGCCTCCATCCTAAACGGATCCTTCTTCCTGCATAACTTACAAACACAATCCAAAATCGCGTTATACCCAACCACCCCAATCTCAAACCCGCCCCTATACATTTCCTGACTCAACCTCCTAGCTTCATCCAGCTTCCCGTCCACACACCACCCTTTAACCAAACAATCGCAAATAAACTCATCCGGAAAAAACTCATTCGCCACACTTTTCACCAACTTCTCCGCATTACTCGCGTAACCATACTCACACAGCTTCTCCACCACAAATTTCAACTTATCCATACTCCTGACAAACCCATACTCCATTTCCATTTTCTCAAACAACCCAACAGCCATATTGGCTCTCCCGGCCCGTACCAAACGCTCCGTAACTTTTTCAAAACATTTGTCACCTGCTAAACCCTTATACTCAACCAAAACCTCATGGGCAGCCTTGAAATCATGCCTGCGGCCTAAATACTCGATGAAAAGAGCTAAAATTTCGTCAGTGAGTTGAAAACCAGGTTTGGAAGAAACCCATTTGAGGAAATGGAGTGAAGTGCGGCCAGCAAGTGGGGAGAGGTTTAGGGTTTGGTGGATGATCGAGGGTGTTAAGGTGATGTGTGTGAATGAAAGGTCAAGGTTTTGGGTTAATGGGAGTGTTTGGTCATCTGGGTTGTGTTTGGTGAGTTCAGTGGAGAGGGATTGGGCTATTTGGAGGGTGTTTGGATCTGGGGTTTGGGTTTGTGCTAGAGTGGTGCAAAAGAATCTTGAAAATGGGTTGATGGGGTGGAAATGGTGGTGGTGGTGATGGTATGACTGTGGTGAGAGGCGGCGGAGGAGGGACCGAAGCATTTTTTTTGTTGAGTTTGTAAATGGAGATGGAGCCGATCAAAACCTAAAATGACTTGCCTCAGCTCGGGTGTAAATGAATCGACCCGACTTACTTTGGTTCTAAAATTTGGATCTTGGGTTTTTCGAACAATTTTAATTAGAAGGGCTAAACTCTAACGTATTTTGTATTTGTATTTGTTTTAGGAGGGTTAATTTACATTTTTATTTAGCATTTTAAGGTTAAAAATGTACTTTTAGCTAAAAAAGTTAGGGGGGCACAACTCCTCCCGGTCTCCACTATTCCGTCTCTGAATGTTTGTTTCGGCTAACCGGCTTATCTGCTTATAGCTTATTTGGTTTTAGGTTTATGTTTTATAAGCTCACTTTTTGCTGCTTATTTTGAGATTTTTCAGCTTATGTAAGCTTATTATAACATAAAAAACTTATATATACCGAAAATATTTAAAATAAGCCATAGAAAATAGAAAATGAGCTTATGAAACATAAGCCTGAAATCAAAAAAGCAGGCCATATAAGCAAAATAAACACTAATGTAACTCAAACGTACTAAGGAAGATCATTAAATTTTGAGGGATGTGTAAACCTTCTTTGTATTTCTCTAAAAACAGAGATGATTTGTAAACATGATCCAATTAATAACTAAGGAATTGAAGATCAATAAGTTTTTTACAACCTATTTCATACAAATCTTTTTTAAATGATCAGATCAAACTTGTTAATCATAGGTAGACATGCTCTAATGTAACTCATTTATCTAATCGAGTGTAATTAGTAGCCAACACGAACATGAGTCGTATATTAACTAGTTAAGTATGTTAATCTGTTTACTAACCAAAACCTATTTTAGATCTAATCTTAGCTTGTTTTATATTCTTGTAGATTTCAAATTGTCTTTTCCTCTTGTGCGAAATTAAAACCGAGTCGAGCTCAAGCTCGGCTCGTTAATGATCATAAGTCTCGAGCTCGGGCTCATTTCAAGCCTTATATTTTTAGCTCGAGTTCAACTCGTAACATATTTCGAAAGTCAAAGATTGATATGTTTTTATGATAGGTCAATAATACTCAACTCGAGCTTAATTTGTTAAGTACATTAGGCTTGTTTATTATGCTCGTCATATATAGATATACATATATACATATACAATTATATGTGATAAACGCATATATAAACCTAAGGCCTTGAATTTGCTTATTAAATGAGCCCGAAGGAGGCTTGAGCTCGTGGTCGAGATCGTTTAAAATACATTTTGGCCATTAAAAATGACCCGACGTGAAATACAAAAATCTACATGTTGACTGTTACGATGTAAAAAGACTATAATACCCAGCTCCCAGTTTACTTATCACCCTATTAAGAGGGTAAATTAGTCTTTTAGGGGATAAAGGAATATGAGAGGCATATAAGTGGGAAGTGGATAGAATGAGATATATATCATCATACATATATCTGATGATGTGGTTACCATAAAACCAAACAAAAAACAAACATCTGCAAAATCCCACAAGGTAAGAAGAACTGTGAACTCATTTTCTGAATTTTCAACTCTGTATATGTATGTGTTCTTGTCTGTTATGCAACAGGGTTTGGGGGGGAATGCAGTTATGGTGAAAATTGCATTTTTAGTTTGGCAGAATTGCATATATATCCCTCCCAAAGTGAATAATTGCATATATATCCTTTGTACAAGTTTCTAATGCACATAGTACAATGGTTTTTATGCATGCTTTGGATATATATATATATGGAATTATGCATTTTCGGAAGGATATATATGCAAAAACCCCTAGTTTTAGTGAAGTGAGTAATGATGCAAAATGTATAGTTGCTATAAGTATTAGATAAGAGTTGCAATTACTCAACAACAGAGAGGGCAATACATTGTAGAAGAAACACTTAGTTTTCGCCTATATAAGTCAATGAGAGCTAATTTAGCTTAGCTTTATTGCATTCTGATGTTGATGTGTTATCAACTCGAACTACTTGAAACATTGATGTTGCACATGTGATGTTACGTATATTGGTTTATTGAATTTAGCAATCTGGTGACCGCCGTTTACGTTTGAATGTTTTGGTCATTATGATTTGATATTTACTAATATGTGTACCATCATTTTTCATCCATAATTTGATAGAATTATCGTCTAGGTACAAACATGGCAATGCACAATGATTAAACACGATAGACGAATTTAGGTTTTCACTTTTACATTCTAATTGGATAGCTAAGAATTTAATGATAATTTTGTCAGAGTGGTTGCAATTAAGCATTGCATAACCGGTACTCTTGTGCAGAGCAAACCAAAGAAATGTTGTCTTCGCAACAATTGCCTTGTACTCAGGTTGATACCTTTATCCTTTTGGCTCGTTAAGTAAATTCCATTTGCATACTTTTTATGTAAGTTGACTTTGTGCATCAGTTAGGGGTGTGTACCAATGGCCGGTTCCAAAGAAGGGTGCCCTTTCTAGTCAGAGCTGAGCAAATATCAGCCCCTTCGACCTCTCACCAAGGTAAACATATTATCTGGATGAAGTTTGTAATTCATTTATTTGTTGTTTATGCTATATTGACATTTGACTGAAGAATTAATCAGTGTGATTGATAGATTTTTTATATAATGTAAAACTCACACACCCTAAATCATATACCTTTGTCCTGAATGGGACTTGAAACATCGACCACTTCGTTTAGAGACACCTTGTTGATACCGCTGAGCCAAAAGCCCTTTGGACCCATATCAATGAATGGATCAGTTTAAGTTATCTTATATCCCAAACAGGTTATTTAAAAAAAAAAAAAAAAAAAAAAAAAAAGGGGTTAAGTTTCAAATGGGTCGAAAGTCACCTAGAGTGTAATTTGAATACAGTTCACCTGCTACGTCTTTTTATTAACAAAAATAGATTAGTATTATAATTATTTAGTTTCTGTAATCATAGTTAACTCATAAATTTTATATAAAAATGACAAGTGCGTGTCAACCTAAACCATCCTACCCAAGCTAAAAAATTGCTAATGTCATAACCATTGTTTTTCTTCTACAGATAAAGCCGGGAGACGCCAAGTGCTTGCCGCTGGTGTAACAATTGCTCCTTGGTTACTGTTGTCATACCAGAAATCACCGGCATGTATGTAATATGCTATTTATGATGATTTAATCTTCCTCTATGATAAGCTTCAAATATGGAAATTTTATATTGTTAACATGATATGGCATATTTTTTCGTTTCCTAAAGTACAAGAGGCTTTATAATTAGAGTTAATGGTGCCTCTCGAAAGCAATCAACCTCTCTTTACATTCACATTTTAACTTATTTCAATATGAAGTTCAACGTCCTTTCAAACCAATAGATAGTGCTGTGTAGTTCAAGTTTTACATGTTTCTGTTCTAAGGTTCAAACTTTTTACTTATACTTTTTGGCGCTTAAACGTCTGACTCTGTCTGTTACTTGATTCATTAAAGATCATGGATTTCTAAGAGTAAACTTTTGATATGGCTCAGTTGCTGCAGAGAACGCAAAAGGGTATATACCGGTCACTGACAAGACGGATGGATACTCATTTATCTATCCCTTTGGATGGCAGGTAAGACTAATGTTTCTGTTTGATTCAATTTCTTTTACTTACACTGTTGGCCTGTCCTATGAAAACTGTAACATATAAGAACGCAAAGTACAATTTATGGGTATTGTTTGACCATTAGTCAAATGTCATAATCAATTATCAGTTTGGAAGTTGCCATCGAAATGTCATATTTGACCATGTTGCACTTTCCATGGGACAGTGAGAATTATGTGTTTCATTTCCTTTTTTTTTTTGAGCCAGGAAGTTGCCATCGAAGGGCAAGACAAGGTTTATAAAGACGTTATTGAACCTTTAGAAAATGTCAGTGTCACTGTGTTTCCTACAAGTAAAGAAAGCATCCGAGAACTTGGTGCCCCACAAGAGGTTTGCTAAGTGTCCCCATAAACTTTCCCGTTACTTATGGCAACTCTTTTCTGAAT
This sequence comes from Artemisia annua, assembly GCA_014162995.1. Classification (NCBI taxonomy): domain Eukaryota; kingdom Viridiplantae; phylum Streptophyta; class Magnoliopsida; order Asterales; family Asteraceae; genus Artemisia; species Artemisia annua. Next base: position 36,700 of record LBNU01007891.1, read on the forward strand.
CTTATTACTCTTGGTTGTAAATACATCTGCCTTGCATTTCATTTTTAAAACTTTAATCAGAGGTGTCAAAATGGGTGAAAACGGATCAGGTTAAAAGAGGTTATGTTTAGCACTGCTGGACCAGTTAGGTTGCCCCCCGAACATACATTTATTTGTCTGTTTTCTTATATAGTTGATGCGCTAAGTATGATTACAAACACTATATTGCAATAGTAATTAAAACTTTTAAAACGAAATATATTATACTCCGTAGGTTGTACGCATTAAAAATACAATTTGGGAAATTTTCAACCAGTTTCCCTTTCGGCACAATTTTTATTTGAACCATTTAACCCGTTAGGGATAACACATAGCACAAGTCAACCCATTAATAAGTACTTGGGTAGAAGTTTCCATGTTTGCCTTAATACCTTTATGTCATGAAAATTGCAAATTATTTGTGCAGCCATATTATATGATCAACTTTGTTGCAACAGTGAAAACGGGGAAAAAAATAGTAATTTTGATTTGAAATCTTTTTAAAGAAGGTTACAGTTTTTTTTAGGACAAACCAAAAAAGTGTTGCAATTTTCATGGGGTGGAACTGGGACCGAAGTATATGATTTCCTTCTTATGTTTTTGGCACTGAACTTTTAGTTTAATGTGGTCATGAGTTCTTTTTTCTCCATGATATGTGATCTATTTTCATATGGGGCGTCTTCTTTTTCCCATTTGTAGCTACTCTGACGCTAGAATTATGTACCAATCAACCTCAGGTTGCTGAAGCTCTAATCAAAAGGGTTCTTGCTCCCCCTTCACAGAAGACAAAACTACTTAATGCAGCAGAGGTTAGATTCGTATTTATATCTATGTATGCAACATTCCTGCCATTGTACAAGATCAAACAGTCCTCCCAACTGTAAAATATAACTGGTTTATAAGAAACTTAAACTCCATTTCCACTGCAACTTTCCGAAACTAAAATATACTTATTAGCTTTTTATATCTAAATGGATATGGTCAAACATAGTTATCGGATATCTTATACTGGATAGTCATATATGAACTCGTTTATTAGGAAATAGGTAATTGGGTAGCATCTTTACTTTTGTTACTCTATATATGCCTAGAAAAAATTAGGAATTGTTTCTTCTTGTGGCTAAAACCTATAATATCTACTTTAGTATATGGCTTATCAGTAGTATGTTATGCAACAAGTAATAGTCTAATAGCCTAACGCTAACTAGTACTAGCTGAGTCTCTTCAACCGGAGGTTGTCGCCACCACCAAACCTTATACAATATTAAATATTCTCCTTTTAGAAACTTGTACAATTGTTTGTTTAAGCTTGTGGTGGCACTTGGTGGTGGTGATAATGATTTGATCTTGTTGTGGTTCATGGCGATGGCCGAGGCGCATGGAATAAGAGAACAGAAAGAGCGTACGTGTATGCATAAAACTCATAAAACTGATTATTTATCATCCTTTTTTATGTCACAGCATGAAGTTGATGGGAAATCTTATTACACCTTTGAGTTTGTCGCTAAAGCCCCAAATTTCACTCGCCATGCTCTCAGTACAATCGCCATTGGCAACGGTATAAACCATATCCAATCATCTGTTTCTCCTAAAGGTCGAAAAATATACGGGTAGGGTAACAGGTTAAACCGTGTTGCAGCTACCCATCAACTCTCTTCTATTATATAAAAATATTATTTCAAGACTAATTTTGTCATGTTTTTTTAAAAAGGATTAAGGATTTAACCATATTTTAAGGCACTTTTGGTACATTCAACCTGATCAGCTTCTAATTAGCTAATTTATAAAAGCATACCCATTTGACACGTTGGAGGTAAAATACATCTCAATCAACCCGTTTATAAGCAAATGGGTATAATTGTCAGGTCGTCAGTATGCATACTGTAAGTTTGCTGGCTGAATGATTTTGTTTACATTTTTCAGGGAAGTTCTACACTTTGACAACAGGAGCAAACGAGAGACGATGGGGCAAGATGAAAGACAAATTAAACGCCGTTGTCGATTCCTTCAAAATCTTCACTGTCTACAAAACTTAATGACTAACGCTGCAGGCTATATGATTTCAATATATAGTTGAGCATTTTCATACTGAGTGATCAAATTTACGCCGCTTCTTTGCTGCATTCTCATTCAATTTCAAGAAACCCAATTTTTATAGTATGTAAATGTTAAAGATTCCTTTGTTATTCCTTTTGTCTAGTATTTTCATAGTATTCGAGTCTCTTAAGGCTAAAAACAATGCATACAGCAAGTTCATTGTTTTTCAAGCTTCACCCTTATACCAAAAAGGCGCAAATGCTATGAGATAGCCTCATTGCGGTCACCGGAGGAGGCATGATGGATGAGTTATTAATGGGTCTAATGGGTCAGCATGCATTTTCTTTATTAAGTTAAAATGGGTCATTTTCTTGGCAAACAGGGACGGAGCCAGGCGGGGTCCCGTGGGTGCCCGGGACACCTATGAATTTTTTCGACGTAGTGTTAATTTTAAGAAAAAACATCGATTTTTCCCAAATGTACCTTAAATGACCCCGGTCCATCGAAATGTGTTTTTAGTCTTATTTAGTTAGCATCTTAAACTCTATTATACTACGGTTAAAAAAAATTTGTGCACCCGGTAATATTTGTTCCTGGCTCCGTCCCTGTTGGCAAACACTTTCTCGTCCTGTTACAGTATATAATCAATTAACATATTAAATATGATAACGAAACTATGCTTTCAACGTCAAGCTCGATAAATAATTGACATGTTAGCTCAACTCCAAAGATGCAAAATTGCATATATATCCAAAACATACTAAAAAATCATTGTATTATTTGCATAAAAAACTTATACGAAGAATATATATGCAGTTATTCATATTTGGAGGGATATATATGCAATTCACCCTACTATAAAAGTTTATTAGTAATGATAAGTAGGTAATTATATGTATAAAAAAGGGTAAAAATGTAACTTAACTATTGCTCGATAAGGCTCGCGAGCTTTAGGTATTATGAAACTCGATTCGATTAGAGTCGAGTCAATTCCGAGTAATTTCTGAATCGAGCACGAATAGCTCACAAGTTGTGCTGTATCATTTACACCCTTACCAGTTGCATATATTGCTTAAAGTCTAAACAATTGAGTTTTATTTCATATGTAGTAAAATAAACGTCATAATTTATGATACCAATTGCAATGACTTTCTAAAAATAATAATAATAAATAAAAAATGATACCAATTGCAAATATCATATAATAGGACTACAACATCATGGTACCAATTGGGTAGCTTTAGTAATGAAGGACTATTTCAAAGGTAGTATAATTATAAAGATCATGGTACCAATTGCAATTATGATAATTGGACTAGCACATCATGGTACCTACTGTATACATAAACCAATCAAGGGTTGGCTTATTTATAGTTGTTTAAGTAAACATCATGGTACCAATTGCATGCATTAGCATTAGTGTCATTAGCAAATCTGATAACTGCTAGTGGTTTTAAACTATACAAAAAAGTTGGCTTTTAATTAAATATGTAAAGATATATTTATCAGTGAAGATAATATTAATAAGTTGCTTAAATTGACACTTCAACNCGACGTAGTGTTAATTTTAAGAAAAAACATCGATTTTTCCCAAATGTACCTTAAATGACCCCGGTCCATCGAAATGTGTTTTTAGTCTTATTTAGTTAGCATCTTAAACTCTATTATACTACGGTTAAAAAAAATTTGTGCACCCGGTAATATTTGTTCCTGGCTCCGTCCCTGTTGGCAAACACTTTCTCGTCCTGTTACAGTATATAATCAATTAACATATTAAATATGATAACGAAACTATGCTTTCAACGTCAAGCTCGATAAATAATTGACATGTTAGCTCAACTCCAAAGATGCAAAATTGCATATATATCCAAAACATACTAAAAAATCATTGTATTATTTGCATAAAAAACTTATACGAAGAATATATATGCAGTTATTCATATTTGGAGGGATATATATGCAATTCACCCTACTATAAAAGTTTATTAGTAATGATAAGTAGGTAATTATATGTATAAAAAAGGGTAAAAATGTAACTTAACTATTGCTCGATAAGGCTCGCGAGCTTTAGGTATTATGAAACTCGATTCGATTAGAGTCGAGTCAATTCCGAGTAATTTCTGAATCGAGCACGAATAGCTCACAAGTTGTGCTGTATCATTTACACCCTTACCAGTTGCATATATTGCTTAAAGTCTAAACAATTGAGTTTTATTTCATATGTAGTAAAATAAACGTCATAATTTATGATACCAATTGCAATGACTTTCTAAAAATAATAATAATAAATAAAAAATGATACCAATTGCAAATATCATATAATAGGACTACAACATCATGGTACCAATTGGGTAGCTTTAGTAATGAAGGACTATTTCAAAGGTAGTATAATTATAAAGATCATGGTACCAATTGCAATTATGATAATTGGACTAGCACATCATGGTACCTACTGTATACATAAACCAATCAAGGGTTGGCTTATTTATAGTTGTTTAAGTAAACATCATGGTACCAATTGCATGCATTAGCATTAGTGTCATTAGCAAATCTGATAACTGCTAGTGGTTTTAAACTATACAAAAAAGTTGGCTTTTAATTAAATATGTAAAGATATATTTATCAGTGAAGATAATATTAATAAGTTGCTTAAATTGACACTTCAACATTTTTATTCTAACGGCAACCTACTATATCACAATATGGACACAACAAATCAATCTCACAATAATATTGATGATTTCATATCATTGCTAATATGCATACGAAAATCGCGACTAAACTTACCAGGAATGTTCGTATGGTGTACAATGATACATGTAAATTTGTAACGTGGATGGAGTATCGAAGTTTCTTGCTAAACTATTGCTTACAATCCTACATAAATTCATACTTAGACATAACCAAAAGTATTTAAATGTTTTTCGCACGGTTAATACTAAACACGAGTATAAAGTAACAGAGTAGTGGCAACTTTTGGCTTACAAGCCGTCTTATGAACTAACATGCCTCATATTCAATGACATGGTGTTATAACACCTTGTTATGAGAATATGAGGCATGTCATTCTCCCATAAGACCGGAAAGATGGACGCCCATGTTTAAGATTGTGTAGTAAGGCTAATTATCATATTTCATGCGGAAAGACTCAAAGCTCCTAAGGGCTTGTTCAAAACCATTGAACAAAACCCAACGCTCGTATTGAGGAAACAAACGATTTGTTTTACTTATATTCTTTACGAAATGCAAAAACTTATGTAACAAGCATTTCACCACAATTTTTATAACACATGTAATAGGTTTGCATACTTTCTATATGCTACTGTACAATTTTATCAAGCATGATTTGATACCTTCAGTGTCATGAAGAGTCGTGAATTGAAACAACTTTGATACATAATATATAAGTCATTTTAGATAATATTGTTACTGAATGAGTTGTTACATCTTTTACTTTAATACTTTAGAGCAAGTGGATGCATTAAGTTTAATGGTTCAATCATTTCATCTTTGCCCATCCAAGGTCTCTCACATGTTTGAGTCCAATGATGATCTTTGCAATGGCGCAATCATCTTTGTCCTTTTGAATCTTGTACAAAATTTATCTATATCTTCATATTAGAAGGTCCAAAATTCAATTATGCAGAAAATCTAAAGTATTTTCCTTTTGTTGTTCAATTTGTAAATGATCAAAACATTTCGATTTCACGTATTGCATGTGCGAACTAGATGTGACAATTTTAACTCTATTTTGAACGGAAGTTCACAAAACTTTGGAAACAAAGAGTAAAATCAAATGGCAATGTTAGAATATTAGTGTGTAGTAGTTAGGATATAAGTCTAGGAGTAAGCTAGTTGTAGTTTAACTCAAACTTAAGAAGGTTAGCCAAGTATTAGGAAATCTCCTAATCTCTTCAATCGTAGATTCTGTAGTTTAACTCAAACTTAAGAAGGTTAATTAGTTAAGTATTAGGAAATCTCCTAATCTCTTCAATCGTAGATCCCTTGTTCACCAAGGATATTCTTCCCCTCATTCTCAAATAAAGATGAGAGGGTGAGGGTTATTTGTATCTTCTTTTTCGACGAGCCTTGAAACTGCATGCTCTGTATAGGTTGACTCAAAGTTAGCGTCTCCTTTTGTTCTTTCAATTTATTAAGCATCATCATTTGGACGATAAACATTAGTTTAACCAAAAATCAATGTTTAGTCTTGTCCACATTCTAACTTGGGACCAAATTGATAGTGTACTGCTAGTTCTGATATGTTAGGTTTTAGAGTTTTCGTTGAGCAGATTTTGTACTAGTGCACAACCCTTGATAGAAAGTATAAAATAACTGGTCAAGCGGGAGAGAGAGAGAGAGAGAGAGAGAGAGAGAGAGAGAGAGAGAGAGAGAGAGAGA
>LBNU01007891.1:43163-55753 GCA_014162995.1 Artemisia annua
GTTTGTAGTGGTGGAAAATGATTTAGCTTCCTGCTAATATTCTTAATATTCTTCCTAATACAAATTATTGTTAAGTGACAATGCAAGTAAGACTAAAGTACTAAACATACTGTGGTTAAAATTAGTTTCTAAAAAACAGAACACACGCACTAGTTTATATAAATTATTGTTCTTGTGTGATAAGGATACATTATGCATTTTTGCTATTGCTCAAATCATTGTGAGGACTACAGTAAAGATTTTCCCTCAAACGGTTATTTGATCTTTGATCGACATTGAACTTCTGTATTAACTACTAGTTTTAAAATATCAAATTATGTTTTTTTGTTTGTTGTTTTTTTTTTTTTTTTTTTTTTTAAATATCCAAATATGTGATTTTGTAAATGGCACAAACCCGAACCCGAATTGACCCGGCCCGACTTGACCCGACCCGATTTGACCCGAACCCGACTAACCCGACCTCAAATAGGGTCGGGTTCGGGTATATTATTTTTAGGCTCGACCCGACTTGGACCCGACCCGTTTGACCCGAACCCGACCAACCCGACCCGATTGACACCCCTACTCATGGTAATACATCTACTTATCAAACAGTTTAAATAACAATCCAAAAATATTACTCCCTCCGTCCCAAAATATAAGTCCACTTTGATTTTTTATTCGTAACTTTGACCTTAATTATTTTTTTCATGTTATATAATACTTGATGCAAAATATATCAATGGATGGCGTTTTAAATGTATTTTCACTTGGTATAGTTTTCATCAAATATTATATAATACGAAAAAAAAATAATTAAGGTCAAAGTTGCGAAGAAAAAGTCAAAATGGACTTATATTTTGGGACGGAGGTAGTATAATCAGTCAACCTGAACCGATCCATTTTCATAGTTATTTTAAGATTACACATTTTGACCGAATTCATCTTAAAATGTAACTCAATCCACCCGATTCAATCCATTTCTTCATTGTTAGTTTAGACTTAAAGTTACAAAATGAAAACATAAGCCTTAAAACTCTGATTTTATTAGACTTCAAAACATACAAATTATGAGCCAAAAGTTGTCTTGTAAATAATATTTACAATGTCTATGCAATTTGGCATTTGTTAATTCCCATTGTCATTGTACAATGATTGCTCATTTGCTCCCTCGCCATAAAACCAATGTATCTTTATGTATTTTGACTCCTAAAAGTGCAAGTAAATGGTTTGTGTCATCTTCACTCCATGACTACTCAATCATCTTCCTTATCTATCATTGCACCTTTATACACACTATTGGAAGGTTTGATCATTCCAATATGGAAGGAATACTAAAGATATGCAAATTATGACAAAGATAATAACAAAGTATGAAATGCATGTCAAGGAACAGATATCTATTTGGAGCAACCCTTTTTATGTCATGTACCTTTACCATGTGACAAAAACAACTTCTTCTAGTGACTAACACATGGCTGGACATGGCTAGTGACGACCATATGGAGTCGTGGTCGTCTTGCTTTTCTTTCGATAAGAAAGAAGATATATATAGATTGTTGATTCCACGAGTCTTCTTGTCGTATTCAGTCAGTTGTTCTAACTTATTTAGTACTACGTAGTTTATTTACGGCCAGAAAATGATGAAACTAATGAATTCTTTAGAGAATCTAAGATTATTGGCAGATAAAAAGTACTATTAAACATAGTTATACACTATCATCTAAAACAAATCCGATATGCATTAGGTATATTGAAAATTTTATAAAACTTATGAGGTTTTTGTACATGTATGCTGAACTCAGAAGGTAGGCTTAAATACTGAAACAAATCCTATATATATGCATTAGGTAATTTGATAGTCAATTAATTTGATTAAATTATATACGTACTAAATTAAATACTTAAATTATCAACTTGATACATAGGCAATGATCTCATCTTACATGATTCAATAATTGGTCCATAAGATGAATACTTAAGGCATACTAATTATATATTCATCATTCTTAATTTGTATTTAAAAAAAAAAAAAAAGGAAGATCACTTTTGATTCATTATTAATCAATTTTGGCGCAAATCATGATTAGGAATCATGTTTATGTGTATTTAATATGGAACTTTTAGGGAATTTTATATGCTGAGTTTTAATAATGTATGCGTATCGCAATCCAACCAATTACAACAGAGATTATATAGCTAACTTTCCTAGATAAAGCATAAGTATTGTATTCCTTCTCTTTAATTATCTCAAATCTTTCTTCTTTGTAATCTCATTCGATGTTATGTTAATCCTTGTCATCATTGCTTTGGCTTGAAGCATACGCGCAATCTCACTATAGCACGAATGCAAATGTTGTTACGTCTCAATGAAAATGGCATTTATCAAATAAGGTAATTTGGGGTCGTCTTGTTTCGATTAAAATCACGCATTTGATGCTTGATAAGATCAAAGTATCAAATATCTTTGTTGATAAAGAAGTATTCATGAGAACAATGTTGAAGATAATAATCTTGAAGAGGAGTGGTCAAAAGAATTTGTCCCGATAACCATCACCATCTTGATCCACTACTAAAAGAATTCCTTTAAATGTAATGCATTTAGAGATTGAATCGGTATCTCATTTCTGAAAAAAGATAATGACCCTCTACACGTACTGCACACAAGAAATAAAGTTGAGATACTCTTGAAGACGACATAATATGCCTAAGGAGAAACTAATGGCCATAAACACGAAAACATAACAAAGACCAGAAAACGACCTGAATCACATTGCATCAACGGTGGTCGTACGGACCATTAGATTTGTAATGTAACTTTACATAGGTATAAAAAGAATTGAACATACGAAAATGGTGAAATGTGGGAATGAGAATAAGTGTTAGAAATGGGGTTGTGGCGTGGGTTGAGAGCCTTTGGATATTCAAATTCCAAATGCATCTTTTTTTGTTATAGCAAGGGAACTTTATATTCTTTGCCAAAGCACTTCAAGAAAAAGGATATGTGTGTTCAAGATACCCTTGCAACATAGAGAGTATGAGTCACAATATGAGAATAAACCTAAACCTAACAAGAGTAAGAACTACTGTTGAAATGAGTTTATATCATTTATTTCTTACGATAAGTTCTCCCTAATCATTGATGTTAATATAGCGCAAATTTAAAGTTTTTTTGGGGTTTCCATAAATCAAAGAGTATACATTACAATCTAGTACAAGTTAATCACTTACTAGCATAATGCAAGAAGTTGACAGTAAATTTGAGCATAGCCTTTCAAAATGCAATTGGCATAAAGCAGAAAGCATGAAAGAATAAAGATGAATGTGATGTTAGGTATTGGAGTTAATAAATAAACAAAAGAATAATGGTACCTACATTCCACTTCTAATATCCAATCAATTAAACAGAGTTTCTATTATAACATAACATAGCACTAAACATGTGTGATTAAAATGGTGAAACATATAAAGCATTGAAACGTAGCAAATTATAATGGCCAAACAATAAAGATTAGAGAAATCTAGCTAGCACTAATCGTAGTGAGTTTATAATGGAGATCGAAAAGATTAAGGAATTGACGCATAGCACTAATCATTGTGTAATTATAATTATAATGGTTAGACAAGTAAGAAATGGCCATTAAGCACCAGCAAGTCCATCACCAACACTTGTATGATAAAATTCTACGCCACTAACCTATGTCATTATTGAGGTAAACATTTGTACCAACATATGCCTAGCAAAGGAAACTCGAATCTTCCACATAAACAAGACAATATTACCATTTATAGTTGAAAAAACTTGAAAAACGACATTCCGCAAACGAAAACAATACAATTGAACTAAATAGAGAGCTCCCATAACAAGACCATCATCATTTAGATAACTTGAAAGGGGCATGACATAGACATAGATAAATATATATATTTAAGTGCACACACATATATATATCTAATTTGTCCCAAACAAAAACTTGTGTTACAAAATGCATACTTTCAAATCCGATACCCTACCCCATTAACTTTCTTAAACTTCCAAAAGTACCCCTACAACTAGCTTCTTCTGCCTATGGAAAATAGATAGTGATGGTACACACTTAAAGTCTTAAACATGCAACTACTATTGTTAATAAATTCACTTGACCTTGACCCATCAGACTCTAGCAGCAGCCTTACACACCAATGGCTTTTTCATTTCCAATGACATCTTCAAGCACTCTGACAAATCAACATCATTTGGGTCCGACCCGGCCCCGACCCATGTACAGTTCTGAAGCAATTGGGCTAACCATAGCTCAACCGTAGCCAAACCCATGGTTTTGCCAGGGCAAACCCTCCGGCCCGCACCAAAAGGAGCGAGCCGGAGATCTGTACCCATCACCGAAACATCCTCATTCATAAACCTATCTGGGTTGAACACTTCCGGTTCAGCCCAGATTTTCTCATCATGGGTTATGGCCCACATGTTGACCATAGCCGTCGTTCCAGCTGGAACCATATGCGGACCCACTTGAGTGTCGTGGATTGCTAGTCGAGCCCATGATAGAAGTGGACCGGGCGGATGCACACGTAGAGTTTCTTTCACAATTGCATGCAAGTAAGGCAAGTTTGGAAGATCCGCATCCGTTACACCACGACCCGACCCGACGACACTGTCAATTTCCGCTTGTGCCCTTGCTTGTATATCTGGGTGCATTACTATCCTAGCCAAAATCCACTCCAACAATATTGCAACTGTATCAGTTCCCCTAAATATCATTTCCTGCAATAAAAAAATATTCTTCTATTAGCATTCAAGACCTTTTAAAATATAGTATAACATGTTTACAAAACTTATGAGTAATATATACCCGCGCGGGTATTATGTTAATTTAAACGTACCCAAAGGACCGCAATCATATCATCATCACTAAACTTATTCTCGGACTCCAAATCAAGCAAAACATCAACAAAATCACCACCACAAACATCCTCAGCACCACTATTCTCAGCCCTACGTACCCGATGCTCCTTAATAATGTTTCCAACAAAAACATTAACTTTCGAAACCAAACATTTGCCTCTTTTCCTCACACCTTGCAAATCAAACCAACCAATGATAGGAAAATGATCACTCCAGTTAAAAATACTCAACAATTCATACCCTTCACTCACCATTTTTTCTAACTCAAAACCATCACCATTTTCACTAAAATCTTCATAACATTTTCCAAAAACAGTCATCATGACATTATTTAATGAACCATAATGTAACATCTTTTTAACTTCAACAAACCCGTTACATTCCATAGATATTAAAACTTTTTTCACCATTTTTAAACCAATATCTTTCCTAACAGATTCAAAGCCCGCTACTCGTTTATTACTGAACAAATGAGTAGCTGATATTCTTCTTAAGTTACGCCAGTATTCACCGTACGGGGCGAACCCCATAGCACGGTGAAATAAAAGGCTATATGCTGACTCCTTAATAGGACGGTCAGCAAAAGCTGTACTATTTAATATTTCTTTTGCAGTATCGGGATGGCTAGCTATAACAAAGCGAGTCATCCCGATAGAAAATGACATAAGTTTCTTAGCATTAAAAGTTGTTGAAAGTTTGTCAAGTAACCTATGTGTTACTTTGGATGTGAAAATGAAAACAAGTCCGAGGACAGGCAGCCCCGTGGGCCCTGGTATCGCGGTCTTGGACCGCGTTTTGGACAGTGCCCATGCGAGGCCGCCGGGAGGGAAAATGAAGGTTATGATGGAGATGAAAACGAGCATGCATAGGAAGGGAGTTAAGGTGAGTGTTGCTGGTGTGTCATGTGGGATGAAGAGAGTTGTTGGTGAAGACATTTTCTGTCAGAGCAAGTGTGTTTTGTTTTTGTGTGTGTAAATGTAATGGAGAAGTGAGGGGCGACAGGGTTTATATAGGAGAAGGAGAAAGGTAACGCATAAATAAATTGCAAATTGAAAATATTGAATGGCGGTGTTAGAGGTGCACAAAACGGTTAACCGGTCCGGTTTTTCCCGAACCGGTTTCTGTGACCGGTTTGAGTCAATACGGTCAATAACCAGTCGGGGCGGTTAACCGGTTCGGTTCCAAACCGGTGTCGAGGAGAAAAAACCCAAACCGATCCTAACTTATTCGGTTCCGGTTACATCCGGTTTCGGTTCGGTTAACCGGTTTGGACCGGTTTTTGTTTTTTTGTTTTTTTGTTTTTTTTCCCCCCCCCCATTTTTAGCCTATAAATACTAGTATACTACAATGTATTCTCAGTTCTAACTTCTCACATTCACANTATAACAAAGCGAGTCATCCCGATAGAAAATGACATAAGTTTCTTAGCATTAAAAGTTGTTGAAAGTTTGTCAAGTAACCTATGTGTTATTTTGGATGTGAAAATGAAAACAAGTCCGAGGACAGGCAGCCCCGTGGGCCCTGGTATCGCGGTCTTGGACCGCGTTTTGGACAGGGCCCATGCGAGGCCGCCGGGAGGGAAAATGAAGGTTATGATGGAGATGAAAACGAGCATGCATAGGAAGGGAGTTAAGGTGAGTGTTGCTGGTGTGTCATGTGGGATGAAGAGAGTTGTTGGTGAAGACATTTTCTTTCAGAGCAAGTGTGTTTTGTTTTTGTGTGTGTAAATGTAATGAAGAAGAGAGGCGCGACAGGGTTTATATAGGAGAAGGAGAAAAAGGTAACGCATAAATAAATGGCAAATTGAAAATATTGAATGGCGGTGTACTTCATATTTTAGTATACTTTTAGTTATTTTATTATTGGCTAACAAGGTCATTAAATAGGTCAGAATAACCGCATCTATTAACTAATGGGGTGCTTATTTAAATTAACATGCGTGTTTATCGAGTTTATTTGATTTTGACTTATATTGTATAAGTTTTAACTTTTTGGTTTAATTTGGTAAGGTTTTGTTAAACAATGCTCATAAAGCAATGCTTAAGACAAACTAAGGGCGCGCTTGGATTAAATAAAATAATGGGAATGGGAAGGTAAAGGTAAAGATAAAGGGTATACTAAAGAATATAATGAATCATTTTTATTGTATTGATAGTGCTTGATTCAAAAGGCTATGATTTATAATAACTAACTCATTTCTTGTAAACTACCTTGAGACATTCAATTTCATGCACATATATTAGTGATTTGCAACCATTTTTAGATATTTACATTGTGTAGTTAAGAAAAGGAAAAAAAAAAAGCCTCGTAAGTATATATGAAAAAAAAAAAATGTGCATATCTTATTTGATATAAATTTCCAGATTCAATATTATGTTTCGCATTTGTAGAAATGTTTTATTACATATCAACCAAATAAACTTTTTTTTATTCCTACTGGTGTAATTCAGAAAATATATATATTTACAAATTATTTAAAAAAATGAAGAAATATGAGGTAAGTTAATTTGGAAGACATGGGTGAAAAAAAAAAAAAAAAAAAAAAAATGATTACTTAGTCCATAACCCTCAAAATATAAAGGAATTGTTCATTACCAAAAAGAGGGTAATGGTTCATTGCATTATAACATACCAAGCACCACTAATCATTATCACTAGCATGGTACCCGCGCGATGCGGCGGCGGGTACCCTGTGACTTTTTGTTCTTTCTTCTTGAACCGACCAACAAACGCAAGTATCACAAACCTTGTTATAGAAATGCCAAGACAAATTGTAGTCCAAAATATTAACAAAAATTTTTGGCCCACTATTTATAATCCTAAACCACTACCGGACCAAACACAACTTTCCTAAACCTAATACAACTACTACTAACCCTATTTCACTTATAATTTCATTTTCTAAGCCACCTCTTTATTCCTTCTCAAATGCCACCTCTCTTTTGTTCTTCTTTCTTTTACCCAGCGAAACACAAATATATAAATAAAAAATACCATTGTATTTCTTATGCAAATAGAATCTACAAACACCCTTTTTCTTTTACTTGGCTCTCGAAAATAATGAAGAACACAAACCACACTAAACTCATAACCAAGCCCTTTGTGTTTTATTTCGGCTAAAAATCTTGTTGTGGGTTTGTTATGGTTTCGAACAAGCTAGGTGATATGTTGTTTTCTTTTGTTCTTGGTTCTTTTTATTTAAAGATTAATGAAAGGGTGTTTCTTGTAAGATCTTGTATTATCGGTTGAGAAATCTTTAACAGCCCGAGATCTTTTGTATTCCGAGTATGTGATAGATTGATGATGGGTATTCTTCGATCTGTAAAGATCTATCACAAATAAAGAAACCCGATATCTTTCTTTGTTGTTCTTTTGTTTTTCGAATTTAGTTAGATGTTTAAAGATAAAGTTTTTAGTGTTAGCAGTTTTGGAGTTTGATTGTTTTGTACATTGTGCTTAGATAGTTGTACATATTGCTAATGTGGTATTTTAAATTGTGTATTAATGACTATAATGACTATTATTTAATACCATTAATGTCGTTTGATAGAAAATTAGTCTGATAATGACACCATGCTTATGTTTGATGTAAATTATGCTTATTTTGTTGTAATTCTGAAAATTGAGTGCATTAAAGTATTGTAAAGCATGTTTTATTTCTTGTAAGTCTTAAAATTTTGGAGAGAGATTCATTTGTGTATTATATGTAGTTTAGATTATCATTCCTCACCCCTTAATACCCTCAACCAAGCACCCCCTAAAAGGGTGTTTGTTTAAATATACGTTTATGTTTATCGAGTTTATTTGATTTTGACTTATATCTAATAAGTTTTAACTTTTGGTTAAATTTTGAAGGGTTTTGCTAAACATTGCACATTTAAGCAATGCTTAAAACACATTAAATAATCTCTTTTTTTCATATTTAAAGAAACTAGACGAGTACCCGTGCATAGCAACGAGATTTTATAGCGACAGATCGTTAAAAAAAAGTTTATGGGTTATAAACGCAAAATAATAAAAATTTGAAGATTGGGGATTAAACAAAAGGTTTTAAACCGGTTCGACCCGGGTGGTTCAACCGGTTGAACCGTTCCGGTCGAAAAACGAGTCAAATTTAAACCGAGCCAAGCCGACGGGTTGGGTCAAAAACGGGTCAAATTAAACCGGGTTAACCTGTCGGGTTTGAAGCGTCCCAGGTCAAATCGGTTTTCGATGTGTATTAATAGTTTCCTTTTGAATTATATTTTTTCAACATTTCTTTTTTTAGTTTCAAATTTTCACTTTTTTACTGTTTGGTTTTTTCTTTATATATAGTATATAGGGTACCCGCGTGTTTCGGAAACGGGTGCCCTGTGACAATTTACCGGAGAAATAGATCTCGATGAGACATGATTCACCAGTTTGTATCGGTTTCAACGGGTCCTCTCTGGTTCGTTTTCGGATGGCTTTTATTGGTTAGCTGAACCGGTGGCGACACCGGTTCCCGGTTGAACCCATTGGTCCGGTCCGATGTTCAAACTATATGTACCATCAACTTGTTAGCTTGTATAAAGCTTTGTGTGTTTTATTAATTTGTATAATGTGTATAATAATATAAACTTTTAATTTTAGTAAGGGTGTTTTAATTCGTTGTTTTTTAATTTGGTATATATGCTTTTGATTGGTTGTACAATGTGAATAGCTTATTGTCCTTTAAGTAATGGGGTGTTTTAATAAAAATATTAATTACAATATGCATTTCTCTCATCTTTAACTTTCAACATTTCACTTTTCAAGGTTTTACCATACACTCTTTATATGTAGTATAGATTATGCATTTAATGCACAAGAAATAAACATAAAAATTAACTTGATGCGTGGTTTTGCGACCTTACAACAGGTTTTACCTCTCAAGGGATCTTAAGAGGCTTGCAATCCCCACCAGGCAGTGTACCTGACCGATGTAGTATAGTGTAGTGGCAAGTACCGGGGGATTGATCGTTCTCTAGGGGAATAGTGTCGTTAGGATTGAAAAACTACTCTAATAGGTCTAAGGGTGAGGGAATATTCTTTTTTGTATTTTTTTTTTTGTTTTTAGGAAAGCAAGTAAAATTATCTCGGGTTCGAAGGAGTGGGCGGAATTAGTTGCTAGTCAACTAACCCAAAAACTACTAATTGTAAATAAAATAAAATACTGAAAATAAAATGGTTGTTAAAACTAATATGGAGAGAAGTGTGTTTACTTAGACTTCATTAGTCCCTAACTATCTTTTACCGGTTGATTAGTGTGTTATAATTTGCGTGGATGACGGGTTGCATTCCTTAATACCTATTACTTAGTCGATAACCCTCAAAATATAGAGGAATGGTTTATTACCAAAAAGAGTGTAATGGTTCATTGCATTATAACATATCAAACACCACTAATCATTATCACTAGCAGGGTACCAGCGCGATGCAGCGGCGGGTACCTTGTGACTATATTTTGCGGTGAACAAATATTGTTCGGCTACGTGTTTTTTTTATGTCGATTAAAAATCTTGTTGTGATTTTCTTATTTTTTTGATTTTCGAACCAGGTAAATGTGATATTTTTGTTCTTTCTTCTAGAACCGATCAACAAACGCAAGTATCACAAACCTTGTTATAGAAACGCCCAAGACAAATTGTAGTCCACAACATTAACAAAAATTTTCGGGCAACTATTTATAATCCTAAACCACCACCGGGCCAAACACAACTTTCCTAAACCTAATACACCTACTAACCCTATTTCACTTATCATTTCATTTTCTAAGCCACCTCTTTATTTCTTCTCAAACGTCACCTCTCTTTTGTTCTTCTTTCTTTTACCCAACGAAACACAAACATACAAATAAAAAAATACCATTGTATTTCTTATGCAAATAGAATCCACAAACACCCTTTTTCTTTTACTTGGCTCTCGAAAATAATGAAGAACACAAACCACACTAAATTCATAACCAAAACCTTTGAGTTTTATTTCGGCTAAAAATCTTGTTGTGGGTTTGTTATGGTTTCGAACAAGGTAGGTGATATGTTGTGTTAGGTCACCATATTGAAACATAAACAACCATAGAATTATTAACCAAGAATAAAGAAGAAGAAGAGACAAGTGTTTGGAAGGAACTCTTGATATTGATATGATAAACTTGAAATACAAATGAGAACCAACAAGCCTTAAGCAAGGCTTACACTTAGTATATATAGGGGAGTCCAAGGGAGGTTCACTTTTAGACGCGGTTCGGTTAACCGGTTTTTTTTTTCACCTCTAGGCGGTGTACTTCATATTTACTTTTAGTTATTTTATTATGAGTAGTGCTACATCCACAAAAGATTTACAAAAAGAAATCCATAAAAGAGTTGTGTCATGTGTTGATTGGTGGAGCAAAGAAAAGAGAGGGAAAACATATTCAAACACACCAATCAACACATGACACAATTCTTTTGTGGGTTTCTTTTTGTAAATCCTTTGTGGATGTAGCACTACTCTTTTATTATTGGCTAACAAGGGCTTTAAATAGGTTAGAATAACCGCATCTATTAGGCTAGTGACAATGCACCGGAAAAAATCGTTCGCTCACTTCGTTCGACCGATCTCCAAATCGGTTGTCACCACTGTGACAATATCGGTTGCCGGAGGAAAAGTTACAAATCGTTCGCATATTCAACCGATATGGAACAAAGAAACATTTGGATTTTGTTGCGTTTGAATATTTAAAAAAAATATGGGTTGCCACTGTAATGAGAGAGATGAATATGAGTTGATGAGAGAGAAAGTTGAGGTGGCAGCCGGAAAGATGATACAATATGGGTTGCCACTGTCACTAGCCTTAACTAATGGGATGCTTGTTTAAATTTACATGGGTGTTTGTCGAGTTTATTTGATTTTGACTTATATTGTACTCGTTTCATCCCAATTTATTTGTCCACTTTTGACTTTTAAAGTCTTTCTTTTACAACTTTAATCATAACTATTTTCTTATGTGTTATATAATACTTGATGCAAATTATATTGAATGAATTGTGTTTTAAATATATTTTAATTGGGTATAATTTTTATCAAGTATTATATAACATAAAACAAAAAAATTTAAGGTCAAAGTTGACAAAGAAAGACTTAAAAAGTTAAAAGTGGACAAATAAATTAAGACGGATAATGTATAAGTTTTAACTTTTTGGTTTAATTTCGTACGGTTTTGTTAAACAATGCTAATAAAGCAATCCTTAAGACAAACTAAGGTGCGCTTGGATTAAATAAAATAATGGGAATGAGAAAGGTAAAGGTAAGTTAAATGGTATACTAAAGAATATAATGAATCATTTTTATTGTATTTGATAGTGCTTGATTCAAGAGGCTATGATTTATAATAACTAACTCATTTATAGTAAACTACATTGTGTAGTTAAGAAAAGAAAAAAAAATGCCTCGTAAGTATATATGAAAAAATAAATAAATAAATAAAAATAAAAAAATAATGTGCATAACTTATTTGATATAAATTTCCAGATTCAATATTATGTTTCGCATTTGTAGAAATGTTTTATTACATATCAAGCAAATAAACTTTTTTTTTCCTACTAGTAGTACAGTGGAATGCAATTCATAAAATATATATATTTACAAATTTTAAAAAAAAAATGGAAGAAATATGAGGTAAGTTAAGTTGGAAGACATGGGTGAAAAGAGAAAAAAGAAAAGACAAAAA
>LBNU01007892.1:9484-68920 GCA_014162995.1 Artemisia annua
TGAACAACATACTCGCTAACTTAGAATTCATACTCGCTACTCTAGGTTAAAACCCATACTCGCAATGATTTCAAAAAAGCCATACTCGCAGAAATACACCCCTACTCGCTAAAGCTTGTTCTCAAAAGTACCTAAAATGACAAAAGGAACGATTTAGGGCAATATTTGATCACATTTATACGAATTAGGGCTTAAATGACCCCCTAAAAGCGTAACACTTTTCGTCTCATCAAGGAGTTTTAGGATCGTTTTGCTTCATATGCTTGGTAGATGACTTACTACAAATCCTAGATTTCGCAGGTTGAACCTTTGCAAAGTTCCTCAATACCTTAGGAGGCATCATACACGGTTGTGAACCTAAGATACCATCCTTATGAAGTAGTGCCCTTTTCCTAGCATTTTTAAGATCATAGTTCTTGTACAAGTCCTTTATATCATAAGTATTTTGAACCTTAATGCTAGGTTTTAACACTGTTTTCGAACTAATCCTAGAGGAGCTGGCTGTAGGGGTAACTACTTGAAGAGGCTTGGCAGAACTAGAAGCAATACATTTAGGCAAATAATGTGTAGTGACTGGTTTTGTCAGAACTTGTTCCACATCAACTTGGGAGGCAAACCGAGTTTTTGAAAAGTTTGGTCGTTCAGATCTAAACGCAGTCGGTTGTCTAACAACTGAATGGTTTCTATTCGATGGTAAAACCGGTTTCCCCAAGATTGATGGTTTTGCAAACTTAGTGTTCACACTATTCCCTGTTGCTTTTCTTAGCTCATTTTTTAATGCTGCAATTGTGAAACCCTTTTCCATGAGTTGAGCTTTGAATTCATTATTATGGGCAATCAAAGAAGTTGTTTGTTCTAACGTCTTAGTTCTTGTTTCTTTGATTGTCTCGTTAAGATTTTTACACTTCATTTTCAAAGACTCATTTTCCACAAGTAACATATCCACATTTTGTTCCAATTCAATAGCAGCACATTCATGTTTAGCCTTAACTTCATTATACATATCACACAACTCAGTAATACGTTTTTTCAGGTTTTTGATTGTCAAGTTCTTTGTTTCAAGCTGAGCTTTCAAATCATTAATCATAAAGAATTCACGGAAATCAGGTTGTTCCGGATTTTTACATGGATAACAAACCATCGCGTTCAGCATCCTGATCACTTTCTCCCCATTTATGACTCATATTTGTTGAATTAGACATGGTATTGCTATCAGTCTTTTCCAACAAATTTGTGTAATAATTGAGTTTGATTTGATCAGTATGTTGACGTTCATTAGAGAGCACATTTTATTGAACATTTAAGGGTACCTCAGCACATGACATTTGTTCATTAACCGGTCTAAACTCAGCATCCATGTCATGGGTGACTAGAGTCACTGAACTGCTGGTAGTGTCAAGCTTATCAGTCTCTGAACCTTTACACATCGTGACACCTAACCCAACATCCAAAGTTTTACCCGAATCGTCAATACCATCACATGATTTTACCAGAGATCCCATCACTTTGTTGTCATCCAAACGTCTGTGTTGTACTCCTTCCTCAATTAACGCCTTAACACCACCCATGAGTTGGGTAGGTGTATCTCTGAACGTGTCAACCTCAATTCCCGTGTGATCAGCAAAGCACCTTTTAGTCATCTCACTGTAATGGTCATACTCCAGAGTGAATTGTGAATCAAAGAATACTTGGAGTTGTTTGTTAATCACACAAAGAGCAGCCATGGATCCAATTTTTGAAGATTCTTCTTGGTCAAGTTGTTGTTGTAATTGATCTAAGTAAAGAATCATTGTGTCTGTGAAAGTCTGAACATCTTGACCAAAGAGTGTTTCAAATGCTCGTTCGAATCCCATTTTGAAACCATTTCCCTTTAAGAGTACCGAGAGGTGTGAATGAAGTTGTCGGAAGCATTCTATGGAGCTTTTCTCTGCGTTATTGAACAATTTATGTGGCTGAAGAAACTCTTTCTCTTGAGAACTCGAGCATGAGGATTCCATTATATTGTAGTAGATCCAGATTCAAAACCGGTAGTCTGTTGTACTTCGTTGGAAATCTTATGGTCATCCATCATGTCGTACAATTTGCGTATATCAGAGATGACCGAATCTGACTTAGTCGACATGATTGTGAAAGTGCACGGGATTTTACAATTCTATGATTTAAACCGAGAAATAGATTCTTTCGTGGGATTTTACAAAATCAAGAAGAAACCGTGAGAAGGTGCTAAGTACTGTAGCGATTGAGTGTGAGATGATAAACTTTGCAAGGTACAGTAAGTTATCTAAGTTTAGTCACAACGAGTCAAATCACACCAAGTCAAATCACAATTAGTCGAATTGCAAGAATCAACTCGCAACATCAGATTGTAATTGGACAAGTTGTAACAACTCAAATCGCAACCAATCTCAAATCACAGAACTATTCAACTTGCAGCGTAATGTCAACTCACAACTATTGAGGTTTTAAGTTTTCAGACCCTAATCAACCAGTGAGTAATCAACCAGCGGTGTGATTTGGTTTGGTTTATGCAAGTTGCAATGGTGAAATTATGGTCTGAAAACTTAAAACCTCAATAACTTCACTCAGGAGGTGATTTGGGCCATGAAAAATTCGTTTCACGACTTTGTCGTGAAACCTCACAATATTCAGCCTGTTCCGGTCGTTTTGACAGGTATTTCGCTGAAAACGGAGTTACGGTTCAAAAGTTATGGCCGTTTGAAGTTTTAACGTAAAAAGTCAACTTTGGTCAAACCGCTAGAATCTTGTGAAACCGCTGGAATCTGGTCAAACCGCTAGAATCTGGTCAAAAACTAACCGCTGACAAAAGATAACCGCTGACAATGAAACCGCTAACAAATAACCGCTGACAAAACTAACCGCTGAAAATGAAACTGCTAACAAGTAACCGCTGCCTAGGAAACCGCTATAACTTAACCGCTGATGAGTAAACCGCTGAAACAGTACAACGTACAGCGTTATGTTCGCTGACCATATGTACTAACCGCTGAAACTCAAACTAACCGCTGCCAAGAAGAACTTTACCGAGGAGCAAACCGCTGCCAAGAAAATGGTCCAAAAACAATCGTACACTTCACAAACGTGAGATCTATCCAAACCAACTTATAAACTAGGTGAATCTAACCCTTCTAATCCAAGAAGTACAAGAAAGAACACAAGAATCATCACGAACAAGCTCAAATGTAAGTAAAACCACCCTAAACTAATAGAAACCAAACAAACCATACACCACAAGTCCTACAATCCCTAGGATGTAACCTGGCTCTCGATACCAATTGTAGAATACTAAATAAGTTCACAAACACGGATAGAACTTGTGTTATGGCTCGTTTACATAGAAGAAAGAAAGAAGAAATGTATAGAGAGAAAGTTAGAGAGAGAAAGAGATGAATCCTTAGAGAGAAAACCAAAAAAAAAAAAAGAAAATAGATTATGAGAAGGCTTACCCTCTCCAAGGATGGAGAGGGTATTTATATGTACATGGGTTTTTGCCACTTGGGCGTGCCACTTGGGCTGCGGATCAGGTATACAGTGGGTAAAGACCCGTCCTTCTTCCGCGAACTAATCTACTACTAATCTACGTTTTACTAACTAATATAAATACTACGAGCTAAACAATGCTTAATCATANTTATTGAACATTTAAGGGTACCTCAGCACATGACATTTGTTCATTAACCGGTCTAAACTCAGCATCCATGTCATGGGTGACTAGAGTCACTGAACTGCTGGTAGTTTCAAGCTTATCAGTCTCTGAACCTTTACACATCGTGACACCTAACCCAACATCCAAAGTTTTACCCAAATCGTCAATACCATCACATGATTTTACCAGAGATCCCATCACTTTGTTGTCATCCAAACGTCTGTGTTGTACTCCTTCCTCAATGAACGCCTTAACACCACCCATGAGTTGGGTAGGTGTATCTCTGAACGTGTCAACCTCAATTCCCGTGTGATCAGCAAAGCACCTTTTAGTCATCTCACTGTAATGGTCATACTCCAGAGTGAATTGTGAATCAAAGAATACTTGGAGTTGTTTGTTAGTCACACAAAGAGCAGCCATGGATCCAATTTTTGAAGATTCTTCTTGGTCAAGTTGTTGCTGTAATTGATCTAAGTAAAGAATCATTGTGTCTGTGAAAGTCTGAACATCTTGACCAAAGAGTGTTTCAAATGCTCGTTCGAATCCCCTTTTGAAACCATTTCCCTTTAAGAGTACCGAGAGGTGTGAATGAAGTTGTCGGAAGCATTCTATGGACCTTTTCTCTGCGTTATTGAACAATTTATGTGGCTGAAGAAACTCTTTCTCTTGAGAACTCGAGCATGAGGATTCCATTATATTGTAGTAGATCCAGATTCAAAACCGGTAGTCTGTTGTACTTCGTTGGAAATCTTATGTTCATCCATCATGTCGTACAATTTGAGTATATCAGAGATGACCGAATCTGACTTAGTCGACATGATTGTGAAAGTGCACGGGATTTTACAATTCTATGATTTAAACCGAGAAATAGATTCTTTCGCGGGATTTTACAAAATCAAGAAGAAACCGTGAGAAGGTGCTAAGTACTGTAGTGATTGAGTGTGAGATGATAAACTTTGCAAGGTACAGTAAGTTATCTAAGTTTAGTCACAACGAGTCAAATCACACCAAGTCAAATCACAATTAGTCAAATTGCAAGAATCAACTCGCAACATCAGATTGTAATTGGACAAGTTGTAACAACTCAAATCGCAACCAATCTCAAATCACAGAACTATTCAACTTGCAGCGTAATGTCAACTCACAACTATTGAGGTTTTAAGTTTTCAGACCCTAATCAACCAGTGAGTAATCAACCAGCGGTGTGATTTGGTTTGGTTTATGCAAGTTGCAATGGTAAAATTATGGTCTGAAAACTTAAAACCTCAATAACTTCACTCCGGAGGTGATTTGGGCCTTGAAAAATTCGTTTCACGACGTTGTCATGAAACCTCTCAATATTCAGCCTGTTCCGGTCGTTTTGACAGGTATTTCGCTGAAAACGGAGTTACGGTTCAAAAGTTATGGCCGTTTGAAGTTTTAACGTAAAAAGTTAACTTTGGTCAAACCGCTAGAATCTTGTCAAACCGCTGGAATCTGGTCAAACCGCTAGAATCTGGTCAAAAACTAACCGCTGACAGAAGATAACCGCTGACAATGAAACCGCTAACAAATAACCGCTGACAAAACTAACCGCTGAAAATGAAACCGCTAACAAGTAACCGCTGCCTAGGAAACCGCTATAACTTAACCGCTGATGAGTAAACCGCTGGAAGGTAACCGCTGAAACAGTACAACGTACAGCGTTATGTTCGCTGACCAGATGTACTAACCGCTGAAACTCAAACTAACCGCTGCCAAGAAGAACTTTACCGAGGAGCAAACCGCTGCCAAGAAAATGGTCCAAAAACAATCGTACATTTCACAAACGTGAGATCTAGCCAAACCAACTTATAAACTAGGTGAATCTAACCTTTCTAATCCAACAAGTACAAGAAAGAACACAAGAATCACCACGAACAAGCTCAAATGTAAGTAAAACCACCCTAAACTAATAGAAACCAAACAAACCATACACCACAAGTCCTAAAATCCCTAGGATGTAACCTGGCTCTTGATACCAATTGTAGAATACTAAATAAGTTCACAAACACGGATAGAACTTGTGTTATGGCTCGTTTACATAGAAGAAAGAAAGAAGAAATGTAGAGAGAGAAAGTTAGAGAGAGAAAGAGATGAAGCCTTAGAGAGAAAACCAAAAAAAAGAAAATAGATTATGAGAAGGCTTACCCTCTCCAAGGATGGAGAGGGTATTTATATGTACATGGGTTTTTGCCACTTGGGCGTGCCACTTGGGCTGCGGATCAGGTATACAGTGGGCAAAGACCCGTCCTTCTTCCGCGAACTAATCTACTACTAATCTACGTTTTACTAACTAATATAAATACTACGAGCTAAACAATGCTTAATCATATCTGGGGGTGACCGAATCTTTCTCATACAAAAATCGTATTCCTAACAAACACTAACGGGCAGTGTACCCGATCAATGTAGCCTAGTTGGTAAGTAGGGTGTCGATCACTAAGAGTGGATTTCTAATGTACTAATTCTAAAGGTATTCGACTCTACTAAATTAACCTAAACTAATGCAAAAGGGGTTCAGCGGCACGGGTTTGGTTTTATATTAAACTAATTAAGCTAAACAAACAATAGAAGTTATGAAGATACCAATAGACAAGAAGAACGTGTTAACCAAGTTTAGTCATATATGATTAAGTTTTGATAAGTTTCTAAGACATGTAGTAATGGTGCTCACGACTAGGCGCGGTCAATCCTACCTCTAGTTTTCCTAGTGTCTAGATTCCATTTTAAGTCTTCTTGACTGATTAATCCTGTCACAATTAATCGGAATCCGCATAAAGCTGCTTAATAATTACTTTGTTTATGATTAAGTAGCTTGTCACTTGTTTTATTGCTAGTTCTATATGAAGTGTATTGTAATTAAACCTTTCTCGTTGGATCGCATTCTATCGGCGAGTAAACCCTTAATGATTACTTATGATTATCCTATTTATCTAAAGACATCAGCTAAATAGACGAGGAACAGGTATGGTAGCCCAGAAGACTCAGCTAAACACAGAGGTAATCAAAGCACTAATATAAGTTATTAAAGACATCATCATATAGACTTTAATTGATGGGAAAGCAATATTAAGGGGTGCGGTCTGGTGGCCGATTTCAGCCCATCTATCCTGATGAATTAAAGCTTACTATTACAATAAAACAA
Source organism: Artemisia annua (assembly GCA_014162995.1). Lineage (NCBI taxonomy): Eukaryota > Viridiplantae > Streptophyta > Magnoliopsida > Asterales > Asteraceae > Artemisia > Artemisia annua. Next base: position 16,315 of record LBNU01007892.1, read on the forward strand.
AACTACTTAACATAGTAATTAAAATGAAGACTGAGCAACCAATCGAATTAGGAACACATCAAAACATCAAATACTCATAAACTTGGCTAACACTAAGGGTGTTAGCCCATAATCTCAGTAACAAAGTACAAAAGCATAATCAACACGAATAGAGTATGAAACATAGTGAATACAATACACTAACCGAATGATTAAGTAATATAACAATGATTAGAGATGCTCGTCAAGGGTAATTAGGTCTTCAAGGTTGATCTTCTGCTGTTTGGAGGGTCTTTGATCGTCTGGGAATGGCCCTAAGGGTTCCCAAGGATACCCTAATTCGTTAATGAGCCCAGTATTTATAGATTCTGAAATCAGAGTCGATACGGCGCATCTAGAGAGTTAGATGCACCGCATCTATAAGTAAACGTAGCCTCCAAGTCTGAAACTGACCCGATATGGCGCATCTATAAATCTGATATGGAGCATCCCCAATACGGCGCATCTAAAGACCTGATGCGCCGTATCTCCTTCAGAAACAGGTAGATCTCCTTTTTCTCTTTCTGTGGCCGCTTGAATCACTAAAACGGAGTCCGGATGAAGATTTTACGGCCAAAATACGAAAGCATCTTCAAGTGTCGACTTGTAATCTTTGACTTCTTCTTTAAGCTTCTAATCTTCACTTGATGTCTCAGTAAGGACTGTATATGGTCAATATGGCGCATCGGATTGGTCCGATGCGGCGTATCAAGATAACTTCGCGTGGGGTCCAAGATTATTATATTCCAGAATATTCGTACACCGCCTTTAGATGCGGCGTATCTTCAGTCTTATGCGGCGCATGTTCTTCTGTGTCTTGGATCATCTTTGGTAAAGTCTTGAGATTGATACGCCATATGTTTGGAATGTAATACGGCGTATCTGGAGTAGAACAAGTTGGGTTTTCTTCGTTGACCAAAGTTTCATATACGGCGCATGGCATAAATCCATGCGGCGCATGCTTCAAAGTTAGGCAATGGTCTTTAATCTCTTTAATTCAGCAGACTTTTCCAATCTTGATCATATTGCTCCATTTTACGTCCATAATAGCTAACTTTCACCAAATGCTTGTTTATAACTGAGAATTACAAATGTAAGCGATTAAGTATCAATTCCCATATAAGATAATATAAAACAAGCAATATACATAAGATAATGATGCTAATAAAATGTATTTATTTGACGTCATCACCTATCAAAAACAACTTAAACTAGAGATTCAATCCTAGGCAGTGCAACTAAATTTGAAAACCTTAAACTTTCGAGATTCAATACAAAAGCTAAGATACTAAAAGAAAATGCTAAAATTACCTACCAACTATTGATTTTGTGAAAAACTAGAAGGGGGGGTTGAATAGTTTTACGTCTTTTAAATTTATAAAAACTTTGGTTATGAAAACTTCGATTCCAACTTTATGTGATCTCAACTTGCAATTATAAACAACAAAGTATACAAATAAATATAATAGGAAACATGCAAGTAAATAAGTAAGGAAATAAAGGTAGAAAGATAGCACCGTGAGACAAAGGATTTATAGTGGTTCGGCTACGAATCTCCTCTTCGTCCTACTCCACTCCCCGAGCACCTAACTCGGGAGTTTTCTTCACTATGTCAACAAGCTCCCTTATGGCGGAGAAAACCTTACACAACGTTTGCTTACACCAATTTACGACACTAAGCTAAATGTCGGGTTCTAATTGTAGCTAGAACCAATCTCACACCACTACACAACTTAGCACGACTTCTACACAACTTATACACTCCACAACTTCTTCACTACTTCACACCACTTCACTACTTCACTACTTCTTCTTCTTTACACAACTTCTATTCACAACTAACACACCTAGATCTATCTAATTACAAGCACACCACACCTTCATAAATGATTTACACAATATACAATACTTATCTACAATACTTCTTAAACTTGATGTTGAAGGAGTATTCTTCTCTTGCACTTTGGATGAGGATGGATGAGGAGGAATTGAATCACTTGAAACAAGGATTAATAATCTTATGATCAAAGGGTTTTGAAAGATGTTTAGAGAGGATTGGATCTGAAAATTTTAGTGCAAAAGGTGAGGAAAAATACTAGGTTTGAGCAGGTATTTATAGGCAAAGATTTCTGACAACAGGAGCAAGCCGGCCCCCTTAATTGGTGGTCGGCCCCCTTAAAATTAAGGGGGCCGCCCCTTATAATTAAGGGGGCCGCCCTCCTATAACGGCCTGAAATCTTGTCTTTTTCTGGGGAAAGTTTATTTGGTGAAAAACTAATTGATTTTGGTTAAAAATTTGAATTCATATATTTAGTATGATTTAAACATTTTCCTTTATTACCAAAAGTGTTTTTCAAAATTATATAATCCTCCACTATATAATAGTCTAACATGATAGCGCCACATAAGCGTAACTATGCCACCTCATTGCCTACTAGATTGCCTACATGGCATGCACTTTACATGCACTAAAATTCGGACTTTTAAAAAAGCTCAGTTATGGGACTCGAACCCGCGACCTATGCTACCAAACACAAGCGCGCCTACTACTGGATCACTTTAGAGTTTTTGTTTAGTGTTTGGAAAACAAAGTACACTTGCTTAAAATTGAAAAAGTTATCAGCAACTAATATTTAGGGATATCAATCCACTATATCCATTTCAAATCATGTAACCGATCAAATGTTGAATCATAGAGCCTACAATAAAGGGATATTCGTGGCAAGTTTGTTTACTCTGCTATAATCATGGAACACCAATTAAGGTATTGTGAATCAAATAATTTAAATTTCAATATTGAGCTTAATTTATCCCAAACTATTCACAATCTCAATTTAATCATCCTCAATCATTCACACAAACAAATTCAAATAACCTAAATAAATTTATCATATTGTTACGATCACCTCTCTATTACAAACAAATCACGCTCATGAAATTAGGCCCACGATCATCAAACTAAAACCAAAACCCTAAATGTAACCCTAATTAACGGGTTTCAAGAAAACACGCACAAAGATCTACCATCATCCACTGATCGGATGTGTCAATTAACCGATGGTAAGGTAATTCTTATTATGCTTTTTTGTGCGACTGAATCAGATTAGGTTTGTCGATCAATTTTTGTGTATGATTAATTAAATATTAGTTTTGTATACATTTATGAATTTGAATTTGAATTTTATTTGTGAAATCAATATTGACTCAATATGAAATTTTATAAATTTGCAGGAATATGAAATTTTATAAATTATGATCCAAGAACTTTGTACTTGCCTCCCATATTTATCAAGAGTTTATTAGGCGGCAAGGTACTTTTGTCTTCAATTCACAACTAATAATCTCCGTTGCAAGTAACTGAATTGTGTTTAATGTAGAGGCAATGGTGGGAGTAACAATCTCTTTTATATTCATGTTTTGTCGGGATCCATATATTTTTTTTTAAGTTTTTAATGAATTTAGATTTGATTACTTGATCATTAAAAATGAATTGGGGTTTAATTATTTGGTTTTATATTGATACTCTTTTGAGCTATTATTTAAAAGATTGCAACTTTTTTATTTATGGGGTTTTGATATTTCAGGTCGCAGGAGGATTTCAAGGAGAGCTCGCTTGCAAGGTAATTTGATTATTCGAGCCTTGCATATTTACTTAAAAGTTGCATTTCTGTTCCATGGAGCATATGTAGTTGGAATGTATCATTCGGATTTCTTATCCATATTCCTAAAAATATACCTCCAACACAGCTAAATAAATATTGCACTGAAAATTGCAGTATGGGAGTGAAGTGTTCAATTGGAACTGCAGTAGTAGCAGTAGGCAAACCAAAGTTCATTCAACGTAATGAGACTTATAATGCAGATTTTAATCGAATCCGAAGTTCACTCATGGTTAGTTATTTTTTGTTCAACTTTACGTTACCTTGCTATGTTCTATTAGTTAGGATGCTTATGAGCATGTATGATCACATGCCATAGATAATTAGTTACCTCTTGACTCAATCATTTACGATTTGAATGGTCACTAGACATTAAGATGTTAAGTTATATAAGATGAGGAATGTGAAACTGGAACTGATGGGACTACTTCTGAAGACCCTTTTGTGTATTTATTTAAATACTACCCTTTTGTGAACATATAACAGATTAGGTTAGTCAAAATGAGCAGATTTATTGGGTATGGGGTAGTGCCGTCAGCCCGTCAAAAAATCTGCATATCTTTTCTTGATTTTTTCATATGAAATTTAAAAAGATGACATTTTAATTGATAATGATTATTCAAGTTTCAGTAACCTACTGCACGAAGTATCTCAGATCTACTCATGCCACCCTGTGATTTTTTTTAATTTCAATATCTCACAACTTACTATCTTTTAAGTTGGTCGACTCATGTGGCTTTTTCTTTTGGTTTGATTTTTTTATTGGGGTTTCGGTAAAACTTAAAAGCTTATCATGCTTTTGCATATACTCTGCAGGAAACAACAACCGGAAAGATATTATATGGGCTGCATGATATAGATGGAGCAAGTGATATCATCATTGTAGTATTTTCATCTTGAGACTCATTTATAGGTGTACCTCACTTCATCATTTTGTGGTTCACCGATTCAATCCTATTTTTATAATAACAGGTTGACGGTGAAACGGACAAACTTGCAGTTTGTCAACTATCGAATTTGCACCTGTCTGTGAAGTCAGATTTGTTTTATGTGCTGGGATCCATGGTTGATCTTATAGGTATGTTTTTTTACTCTAATTTCAGCTGTATTAAATACTTTCTCGAAGGTTTAACTTTGAATTTGAACTTAGTATTTTCGTAGTTTTGTCTACAGTCACGGTCCTTTATGATGTTGACAAATGTGACGAGAGCATTCAGTCCTTAATAAGTTGTATTATTGATTACTATTCAGATGTTTCTAAACTGGTCGTATGTTGCGTGGCTGATGTTGAGATTCTTGAACCGGCATGTTCTTATTTAGGTGATCTTTTATATTAAACTTTTTATAGCATGATATTAGGGACGAAAATGAAGATGGGATATGGAGAGCACCAAAGATACCAAATCCAGCATACAAAGGCCCATGGAAACCAAAGGTATGGATGAGTTTTACTAACTTTAAAAATTGGGTTAGTTGTTTAGGATCAGATGAATTCACATGAAATTGGAGTAAAGATTTACTAATTTAGCCTAGAAGAAAACAATTTAACTTCTACATTCTTCTGTAATTTGCATATACCTAGAAATCCTGTATGGCAACATGCACAGATACACAAACTATGGGGGTGCAAAATGGCCAAGATGGGTAACTTTTCCAAAGGTGTTCCCTTTTTAAGTATTGTGGGCTAACGCACAGTTTCATACTCATTTGTTAAATCCTTATATGAATGATTTCTGCTTTTTTGCATGATTACTTACATTATACTATTACAACAATAGGCTTTTTTTATTTTAAATTTTTTGGTGTATGACATTGTATGCATTAGATATACAAGTAGCGCAACTGTCAAACGCACTATGCCTGCTCCCTTTACAGCTGTTACAGAGATTAGAGCAAACACATTTAAGATTCTTGCCATGTATAAAAGGCCAGTTCATGGAGTTACTGCTACGACAAGCGCATGGCTAAACATATTTCAGGTATTCATTTTTATAGGTGGCAATTCATATGTATTTACACTAAATAATGGGCTGATTTGTGTTATGTTATGTCTCTAATAGGGTGAGACAACTGTGATAAATAAAGTTCCTTAAAAACGTTATCAGGTGAAAATCTCCCAAATTGTTTATATTTATGCATAAATCATACTAAAAAAATTTATTCATAAGTTAGAAGTATATTTATAAAGAAAAAAATGTGAGAAGGGTATCGATCGGATCTACCAAACCCGGCCCCCGTTTTGATCTTTACTAAAATTTGTTACTGGATGAACTGATAACCATTTAGTTTTTGTCATTTTGTAACCAAAGGTAAAACAAGAGAATGTTCCAGTTATAATTTCATTAGTGTAATAGTTATTAAATGTCGATCATCACAAGTACTTGATATATATCTTTCACATAATGATGGTTCAAGGGTCGAAAAGGTATTGGAAGTTGTTCACATTGCAGCCAATAAGAATACTGTTTCGTGATACATACACCATGGCTGCTTTTGTTATCCAAATAGGTGATGACCATTTCTCATTAAATTTGTTTATAGATACAATTTTCAATAATGACCAACAAGATGTACAACTTTTTTTAGCTACATCTGCTCTCACTCTTAGGGCATTTTTTGAAGAGGATATTGCCAAAGTTTCCTACTTCTTTGACCTCGCTGTAAACCTTTATGTGAAGATCACGGCGAAGCTCAAGGTATGCTCATACTTTTATGTAGTTCATTATATTTGTTAGAATCGTAAATAATGAAAAATATCTTTGACCATTTATGTTATCACACCTGATAGGACTAGATCCACTTTTTTGAGTGCTCAATGTGAAAATTAATATCGTTGTAGCTTATCATTTGAAGTTGAAGTTGTTTGCTTCCTTTTAAATTTTTGTCTAAGTGTATGAGATCTGAGCAATTTATTAGTAGGTATTTTCCTTTGTTTCTACAATTATGTTTCTTAGGGTGGTTAACTTTAAACTTATCATTAATTTGGTGATTGGAGTGGGCGATTTTTATGTTTCTTAGGTTAGTTAACTAATTTTTTTAAAGCAAAAACAATTTATNAATGTGAGAAGGGTATCGATCGGATCTACCAAACCCGGCCCCCGTTTTGATCTCTACTAAAATTTGTTACTGGATGAACTGATAACCATTTAGTTTTTGTCATTTTGTAACCAAAGGTAAAACAAGAGAATGTTCCATTTATAATTTCATTAGTGTAATAGTTATTAAATGTCGATCATCACAAGTACTTGATATATATCTTTCACATAATGATGGTTCAAGGGTCGAAAAGGTATTGGAAGTTGTTCACATTGCAGCCAATAAGAATACTGTTTCGTGATACATACACCATGGCTGCTTTTGTTATCCAAATAGGTGATGACCATTTCTCATTAAATTTGTTTATAGATACAATTTTCAATAATGACCAACAAGATGTACAACTTTTTTTTAGCTACCTCTGCTCTCACTCTTAGGGGATTTTTTGAAGAGGATATTGCCAAAGTTTCCTACTTCTTTGACCTCGCTGTAAACCTTTATGTGAAGATCACGGCGAAGCTCAAGGTATGCTCATACTTTTATGTAGTTCATTATATTTGTTAGAATCGTAAATAATGAAAAACATCTTTGACCATTTATGTTATCACACCTGATAGGACTAGATCCACTTTTTTGAGTGCTCAATGTGAAAATTAATATCGTTGTAGCTTATCATTTGAAGTTGAAGTTGTTTGCTTCCTTTTAAATTTTCGTCTAAGTGTATGAGATCTGAGCAATTTATTAGTAGGTATTTTCCTTTGTTTCTACAATTATGTTTCTTAGGGTGGTTAACTTTAAACTTATCATTAATTTGGTGATTGGAGTGGGTGATTTTTATGTTTCTTAGGGTAGTTAACTAAATTTTTTTTTAAGCATTCTAGGGGCTATCATATGTTTTGTTTTTTTTTTTTTTTGTTTTTTTTTCTCTTTCTTTTACATATACCATTTTAATATTTGTTGTTCAAGTATTAAGATTTTTCATTTTTAGGAATTTCTTGGGTTCGATCTGGTGTGATTAAGAGCGGCGTCTTTAAATGAAGCAGAGAGCAGCAACAACAGAATTCAAAGAAAAAGCAGAAGAAAAGAAACCTAAGATAGTAGGTAAGCATGAGACATCTGAGGAGGAAGGATGAGAAGGTGAAAAGGACCCGGCTCACTATAAGATGTCTGTCTTTGGCCTCGGTTGGGTTGCCACAACAGACGAAGTACATTCCGTCTTAAAACAGTATGGTGATATTGAAGAGTGCAGAGTTGTTACAGATAAAGTGACTGGTAAGAAAAAAGGCTATGTCTTTGTCCTCTTTAAAACCCAAAAAAGTGCACAAAAATCCTTCAAATAGACACACAAGAATATTGGAAGCCACATGGCTACTTGCCAATTAGCTTATGCAGGTCCAAGTGGGTCCAATAACAACCAGACCACACCACTCTTACGACTGATACAATTGGACGGAATATTGTTATAGCAAATGTTGGGTCCCATGTGAATCCCAATGCACTCAAGTCCACTTCACCAAGTTTGGAGAAATTGAGTACGGGCCTTCGGTGATTGATAAAGCTACTGGAAAATTTAAAGGTTTTGTAATGTTTGTATGCAAAATAGTTGAAGGGTGTAAGAAAGCTTTGGAAGATCCCACTAAGGTTTTTGATGGTTGTGAGTTAGAGGCTTATAGGAGACAAGTTGTTGATGGCTAAGTGGGAACAAAACACCAAAAGTTTGCCACCAGGTGCTTCTAATAGTGACCAAAAGTTTGTAAATGTTCAGAGGGTTAACTTGAGGCGGGAAAAAATCTCTGCGGAGTTTGCCCCATTTTACTCGGTTGCCTAGTTTTGGAATAATAGTGGTTAAAAATAGATATGTTGAGTAGGAAGAGGTCTTTTTTTTGTGTCTACTATTGACGATGTGCAAGTTATAAACATTTTCTATGTGTTATAAAGCTGTCATGTAACGAACACCATGGTTTCATGGTTTTGACTTGTGAGATTTACCCATCCGAGGACCTGACGCAGGCTCCGCACTTGTGATACTTTTCATACCTATCGGTATGCTATGAACTCAAGAGCAGAACTCAAAGATGAGGCTGTTTTGTATGAAGATTATCTTCAAACTTTTTTATGTCTTTATCTATAAGGTTGAGTAGCACCCCATGTTCGTTGATAGTTTGAGCCATTCAATTGTTGTGTACAAAAAAAAATTATTTCGTATATGAATAAAGATTATGTAATTTATTTTACGTGAAAATTATTTTGAACAATTTCATGAAGCGTACCTGCCCATCAGGTGGGTACAAACTAATGTTTGAATATGTTATTGAAATTTCATTCTCGAATGCTTTTTATAATGTGTTTGTTCAAGACAATTTATCTTGTTAATGCTTTCCTAATGTATCTTCAAGCCAATTTTTACTTCCGTTCTTTTATTTCCAGTTATTTTCATTTCAATAATGAAGTAATTTCAATTTTTTTTCATGCAAGTCGCGGATTGGATGTGACGTATCTATATCATTTTCTTCAATTAATGGTGCACACATAATAATAACTATTTTTTGACATGTAATAACTATTTTTTTGTACACATAACACATGATCAATATATGAAGAATGAATTGTTATGTTGTTAAACATATATTTTCGTTTGTACATTATTTTATTTCTCAACTCAAATATTTTTAGTAAAACAATTTCATGAAGCGTACCCGGCCATCGGCCGGGTCATGAAGCTAGTATGTTTATATTGTTTAATATACTTTGTAATAATTAAATAAATACCCCTTTGATCATTAAATGTATTAAGCACTTGTTTATTCATACCTTAAGTGATTTAGTTGGATAAAATGATATAAACTACCTTAATACTTGTTTACGTAGTAATCTTACGTTTAATGTTTTTACATTTTGTGATCATCAAAACATAGAGATATCGAAAAATATAAATAACGTTTTTATGCATTATTTATATCAACAGATTTGTCTTAAATTAAAGCTGATTCATACTTACTAAATGACCAAAAGTGAATGATATCCCTAAAATCCTATTGTCCCAAACACCCCTATTCCTAACTGATTAATTATAGAAACTAATTCAAAGCACAAGTACTCTAAGATAAAGCAACCTTAAGCATATATAATGCTATAACAAAGCAGATTAAACAAGTATAGACATGAATTTAAGCAGAAAAAGCAATGATTAAGCAGATAACAAAAATTAAGCTAAAATTAGAATTTAGAGAAGCTTACCACTACCAATGCTTAAAACAGATATATGAGATGCAGTTGAACTTATTTGAGCTAGAATAAACCATCAGTAACCTTCCAGAACTGATCCTTCTCTCAAAGTGCTTATTTGACCATAGCTTTGACTTATTTTGACTTTTTTGAATTTGAAACAGTACCAAACAATTGAACCTCACAACAAGCTATTAATTAGCTTATATGAGCTTATGGAATATAAGTTGAAGCTTAAAGATAGTTTAATAACAATAAATGAAAGTCTAATGTAAATTGAGACAATAATTGAAATGTAAACTAAAATTTTATTAATGAAAAGAGGATTACAATGCCTTTAAAAGTAAAGAGTACTGAAAACTAAAGATTACAAGTAATTAAGCTGAAGGAAACTATACTACTACTACACTACTCTAAAACTACCCTCTACTCCTAATGAGGTCTTTCAGCTGTGAAGAGGATGGGTATATATAGCCTGAGCTGAGGTGAGATTAGGGTTTCCTTGGAAGCTTCAAGATCTCTTATTACAGCCCTTTGATCAATTCGTGATGCCCAATCCATGATTCATAGCCATCGGATCAAATGGTGAGGTGTCTCACTCTCACCCAATCAAATCGCTTCAATCTGCCAGTGTGGCATTCTTTGGTCCTGACATTCCCTGACAAGTCAGATTCGCTTCTAGAAGTATTTTAAGTGAGGATAAATTTAGTGTGACGCAAGGTAAAGGGGAAGGGGAAAGATGAACAGTAAAACGTGTTAAAAAGGGCAGGTTTGGTTTTTATTATTTATTTATGTTTGACTGGAAGGATTGGGTTTGACTAGGTTTAGTTATGGGTTTGGGTCACGGGTTAGAGTAAAAGGGTAAGGTTGTTGGTAAGTTGGGCTTGGGTCAAAAATAGGAGTTGGGTTTTGTGTTATTGGACCAGACATGGGTTTATAGGATTTGGTATTAATTTAATTTGGGTTGGTTTAGGAAGATTTTTAAGTAGTAGTAGTTTAGGGTTAGGATTATATCCAAGGACTAGTTTTGCCAAATCTTAAAAGGGACCAACTCTGCCATATTTGTAAAGTTTGAACCAAGGGCCATTCTTGCCATTTGAACATTCATGAGGGTTGACTTTTGACCATATGAGCATACTCTTGATTAAAACTTGTAAATGCTTCCCCGGCTTCGGCTTTTGACTCTTTTCCATTCTCGTGCTTGTTTTTTTGTCTTTTTATTGTGATTTTTGTCCATTTCTCATAAATCCATACTTGCACAATCAAAAACACAAAAACACATATATTTGGCATTTTTGGCTCAATTTTTGGTCGTTTTGGTCCATTTTATAAGGTAAAAGGTATGTGTAAATTAACACATAGCATGTAACACTCCCAATTTCGTGATACGCAGCAACTGGGTGTTACTTCATGGCACAACAGTTATAACAATAGAAAACGAACTCTAATTGAGTCGTTTTAAAAGTTTTATCATTCAAATTATATAAATATCAGAGTTTACAAAATGAGGTCCAAGTAGTTTCACGATTTACAAATTACATTAAAAGAGTTTTCGAATGATAATAAAATTTATAGCCATCATGATGTATCCGTGCTCCTCCGTGCCAGCCTCGGTCATTATGTACCTGAGATACATGCTTAAAACAGTCAACACAAAAGTTGAGCGGAATTCTTAGAGTTTATAGTTAAATCGTTGAACACAATATTCGTAGTGTGAGCTATAGACTCACACTCATAGTTGAAAACAAAACAGTTATTATTTCACTAAGCTCATGCAACCAAGCGTTAATGTAGACATAATAATAACATATAAGCCCTACCAAGATACTTTGCTGTCATACCTCTAGACATCAAATATAGTGCATTATTTTTGAACTCGTAGTTGTTCAACACAAATGGGATTCGTCTATCCCGATAGGCCTATTCACAATATTCACGCTCACTAAGCTAGTGACTAATAGTTCATGATATAGGGACTTTGAACATGGCAATCGTTACTTACTGACAATAAAACATAGTCGAGTAAGCATACAGTAGAAAGCATTGTGTTCGAGCAGAAAAATAATAGCATGTATCCCCCCATGGGTTTGTAAAATAGTTAAACAACAGAGAGTGGGGCTACGAACTCACCGTGAGTTATGTAGTAAGTAATGGAAATGGTAGTCGAGTCGCGAAAGTCTCTAAGAGCAACCTATAATAGAATGTTACGAATTAGGTTGGAACAATGTCTAAGAATAAAAAAACGTGCCTATATATGTCATTCATATTGTTCATGATGTAGTACTTAGTATGTTGTGTATGTCATTGTATAAAGATGGTTTATGAAACATGTTTAGTTTGTATATCTCGTACTACCGTTCGGGCCATCATAATTCAGAGGTCATGTAGTAAACGTTCGAGGAGCTAGGACACTTTTATTCGTAAATCCAGCAACTCGTCGATCCGTTTACTCTAATGAACCCCTCACATGAAAATCCCTAGTATTGTATGATGAGACGAAAAGTGTACCCGTTTAAGGGGGTCATTTAAGCCCTAATTCGTGATAATATGATCAAATATTGCCCTAAATCGTTCCATTTGTCATTTTAGGTACTTTTGAGAAGAATTCTGGAAAACACATCATTTTGGACGTTTTTAGAGCATAAAAGTGAAGAAAATGACAAAGTCTCAAAAGAATGTTGGAAATCCTTCCTGAGGGCGTCAGAAGTCACAAGGTGACGCCGTCAGCCAACCAAGACAAAGGAGTGGAATCAGACTACACTAGACACCCTAAGAAGAAAATGTGATGTTTACACCTGACGGCGTCAGGTGTTACAAGGTGTAGGCCGTCAGGTGTTAAGTTAAAGAGAGACGGCCCAGAGCAAGTTTACAAGTGACGGCGTCAGAGATGGATCTAGGTGATCCGAGAACCCTAATGGCGGCGAGCTGACGGCGTCAGGATGTATTTTCTATATATACTTTTCTATTTTTCATTCATTAGTGTGCAACTTTTTGGGAACAAACCCTAGACGATTTTGACAGCTTTTTCAAGGGTTTTTCACCCTTGATTCTTCCATGTTCAATTAAAGATAAGTCTCCATTCAAATTAATCAATATGTCTATGTGTTGGTTAATTATATCTTATGTTTGTCTTTCAATTAACATGCTAGGCTAGATTTATCTTGTGTTTGCTTAGATCTAATGAAACCTAACTACTCCCTCCGTCCCATATTAAATGTCCACAATGGAATCTTTGGATGTCCCAAATTAAGTGTCCATATTCTATTTCAACCAATGAGATGAGACTTTAGTGGGTAAAAATGATATTTGATTGGTTGAGAGTGTATTTAGTGGAATTTTCTAAAACTTTGTGCATGATGTAAGCGGACACTTAATATGGGACGGAGGGAGTATTGATTATTGGTTGTTGGTGTGTTATTAATTGTATTGGATGATTGTTTATCGATGTTAGGCTTAAGAAAACTGGCTAACCTCCTATACGGTAACTTGCTTGAACGTCTTAAGAAACATGAACCAATGCGTACTAGGTTATTATGGTTGTATTTAATGCATGAGCGAATTCTAATGATCCCATGTTAGGAGCTTATGACAGGCTCGACATAGGAGTGAAGTAGGAGCTTATAGAGTTGGGGAAGTACGTACGCCACCCCACGAATGGTATTAAGGAATACACTCGTCATCCACGCAGTTAATGCACACTAATTAACCGGTAAAAGATAGTTAGGGAGTAAGGAAATCTAAGTAAACACATTTGTCTCCATATAAGTTTCACAAACTAATTAGTCTTAGTTATTTTATTTTATTTTGTAATTGTAGTGTTTTTGGGTTAGTTGGCTAGCAACTAATTCCGCCCACTCGTCCAAAACCCGAGATTTTACTTGCTTTCTAAAAAATATAAAAATACAAAAATAATCATCCCTCACCCTTAGACCTATTAGAGTAGCTTTTCATACCTAACGAACACTATTCCCTGTGAGAGAACGATCAATCCCCCATACTTACCACTACACTATACTACATCGGTCAGGTACACTGCCTGGTGGGGTTGTAAGCCTCTTGAGATCCCTCGAGAGGTAAAACCTGTTGTAAGGTCGCAAAACCACGCATCAAGTTTTTGGCGCCGCTGCCGGGGAATAGTTATTGTTTAGTTTGAATTTTTATTTTATTAGGTCTACTCACTAGATTCCTTTCTAGTGAGATTTTTATTTTATTTTTCTAGGATCTTCTTTAGTTTATCTTTTTCTTCGTGTTTTTGTTCGTAACCATTGCCATCCGCCATCATGGAAGGTGGTAATATCCTCGATCCCAACAACCCACCACAACAACAAAACCAACCTCCTAGAGCCCGTACCTTAGGAGAGTACTCCCGTCCTAGACACCAAGGCTATCGTAACACCATTGAGCTCACTCAAGGAGCCAATATCACTCCCTTGCGATCCGACACCATCCGGTTGGTGCAAAGCGGATGCGCATTCCATGGACTTCGTTCCGAAGATCCAAATCAACATCTCAAGGATTTCCTCAAAATCGTAGATTCCATCGACCTTGATGTTGCCACTCGAGAGACGACACGACTACGTCTCTTCCAATTCTCTCTACGGGAAAAATCTAGTCAATGGCTTGAGCGTCTTCCCGCCGGATCCATCACCTCTTGGGATGATCTCACCACTCGTTTCCTTGCTCAGTTTTTCCCACCGGGAAGAACTACCAAGCTAAGGAATGATATCTTGATGTTCCAACAACGTCAAAGCGAAACCCTCTACGAGGCATGGACTCGATTCAAGGACTTACACCAAAAAGTCCCTCATCATGGCATAGACCTTTGGCTCCAAGTCCAAATCTTCTATGACCATATCAATCTCCCCATGAGGCAAACCATTGACCAAGCGGCCGGTGGTAAGCTACGTGATCTAAGTGCGGAACAATCATGGGATCTCCTAGAAGATCTTGCTCTTTATGACAACGAAAGTTGGAATGATCCCCGTGATTTGAATAAAACAGTCAAGGCAATATCTTTGCCTTCGAATAATTCAAGCACTTCCGACCGTAGGATCATAGAGCTTGAAGACCAAGTCAAGTTTCTTATGAAATCCTACGAGGCTCCTAAACCTTCAAGCCAAGTGAACAAAATCACTTCTTCGTGCGAATTATGTAGTGGTCCCCACGACACTCGTGATTGCATGGAACTCCCCGAACAAGCTTTTGCGGACTACGCATCCTCGCATACCGACGGAGCGGGAGATAAGTGGTACACTTTCAAACCCGAGCCAAACCCTTATGGTGATTCATACATCCCCTCATTGAGAAATCACCCAAACCTTAGGTGGAAACAAAACCAAAACGCATAACAAACCAATTCTTCCAACCCACCTAATCGTTTCGAATCGGTTCATCCTCAAACCGCACTTTCAATAGCAATCCTTCCAACAACTATGGTAGTACCAATAACTGATATGTGTAAATTCACATATCTTTTATTCGTCATTTTAAGACCAAAAAGACTTAATCACTAACGAAATGCCAAGGAAATATTTGTTTTTGTGATCATGATTGTGCAGGGATTGATCATGCAAAAACGGACTCAAAACGAGACAAAACAACCAAAAACGAGCACGAGACGGAAGAGAGAAAACAGAGTCAAAGCCCGGGATTCAGAAATTTAAGTTGTGCTCAGAAAGTCAACCTTGGTCCTTTCACTATTCAAGATTGACAATTTCAGTCCTTTTATGAAGAATGGAAAAATGGCAGTTATAGTCCTTGGATTTTCAGAAAAATCACAATTGGTCCTTGTGTTTATTCTAAAACTAAACCCACCAAAATCCAAACCTGTTAAACTTTTATAATTACCCAAGCCCAAAAAGCCCAACCAACCCAACCTTTTACCCAACCTTCCCATAAACCCATAACCCGGTCCAAGGGTCAAAATCAAATAAATATAAAAAAAAACACACGCGCTAATTTATTTCCCCCAAATTCACTTTTACCCTTTTCCAGCCATGAACCCTAACATTTACCTTCCCCAATTACCCCATCCCACCTAATAATAACCACAATTAAGGGCATGATTGTCAATTCACTGAAGCCTGACAACGTGTCAGAGGTGTGACATCAGGGGAATGACAGAGTGGACGAATGGAGCATTCTGATTGGCGTAGACACATCACCAAGGGCTCTGATTGGCTAGGATTTGCACAAAGGGATTAAAGGGTGAATATTCGAGGGATATTCCACCTCTAGATGCTTCCAAGACTTGAGCTCGTGGCTTTAAATAACATCTCCTCTCCTCATTTTGAGCTGGTTAGATAGATAGTTAGTTAATTTTTAGGAGTAGGTTAGAATAAGTAGGATTAGGTTCTGTTATGCTGCAAAAATAGTGTTAGGATTAAGTTTAGCTTGAAATTCCTTGTAATCTCAAATTTCAGATTGTAAGTTTAGCTTTAATAAATAAAAGTTTCAGTTCATTTTAACTCCATATCTGTTTTCTTCAATTGCTACTGGTTCATATAGTTTTCATAAATCTCATAAGCTTGTTGTTAGATTCAGCTGCTTAACTTCAGTAAACTAGTTCTCATCTTAAGGTCAGTAAAAATCAAAGGTGATATGGTGATGGTGATTCTGGACAGATAATGGTGTTTCAGAGGTGGATTTAGCCTATAAAAGATAGGCTATGTTGAAGTTTACTTTTGTTCAGCTGATGTTGATCTTGTAAGTTCTTAAATTCCAATGTTAGCTTTATAGAGTTTTAACTAGCCTCATTAGCTTAGATCTGTTTTGTTTGGTATTCTACTGTTAGTGCAGCTTTAATTGATTCTGATTTAGTAGATTTTGAAGTGATTAAGCTTGTTGGTTTCATCTATGCTACTGTTCCATTTTACTGCTTCAATATAGCTTGAATTCTGTTTTACCTGCGTTTCAGTGTTTCTGTGGTTAAGAGTTGCATTTTATTGTTATTTTAGCTTTAAGTGTTGTTTCTATATGTGTTTTGATCACTGGTTCAGTGTTAATTAGCTTAGGTATGCTTGTGATAGTATAATCTGTTATATTAGGGGATGTTTGGATCTGATCCACTCTCTGTGTTTCTGCTGTTTTCTCGTTGTCACTCTTGCATAAATAGTTTACACTAGGTACTATTAGATCAGTTGAAGCATAAAAATTGGTAGAATTCATAATAAAAGTCAAATTAGCCTTAGATTCATTTCTGTTGGAGTTTTAGTTAAAAATCGAATCTATGATCTTGAGAATTTTTGCATTAGATGTTTGTGAATGAGATTTCAGTGCTTAAACATTTTCATATTACACCTAGTTACAGATTTAGAGGATTAAAATCCAGTTTAGTCAAACTTTAGATGCATATCATAAAGTCAGTATGTACTAATTAGTTTGCAGCCTAGCATGTAGTTGCTTGCTGAATTTTGAGTAAAATAGGCTAGTAATCAGTTGTTTAGCATAGGGCTTTTCACTATTTTGCATAATTAGCTAGGTGGTAGACAATTTGCCCCCATAATATCCTAGTTTAGAGCTTATTTGAATTGCTTTTTGAGGTCCTCTAATTGATAAAATAGCTTCTGAGTCTGTCAAGAATATGTAATCTGATTTGTGTTTTCTTTACTAATAATCTTAGCATATCTGGATGTTCTGAGCTTATTAGAGCTTGTTTTAGTGTTTTGCATGATCTCTAAGCTTCTGGCTTATCCTAGTTCTAAACTGCTTATTCTAGTGCTTTTTACCAAACTGCTTAATATTCCATTTGATTGTTCCTATGTGATTGATGGTCTGATTTGAGTTTACTTAAGCCTCTTGTAGTTATTTGAACCTTCTGAGTCAGATTTATACAGTTTGGTTACAAGTGCTTATTAATAAGCACTTGTAATAAGCAGTTTTTAAGCCAATAAGCACTTTACAGCTTATTTTTCCATTTTTTATATTTTTCTTAGATTTCAAATTACATTTTAGATTTTCTGTAAAAATTTCATAATTTTCTGAGTTCATTTACTATTTCTTTTTATTTTTAAATAGATTTTAGAATAATAAATCAATTTTAATTTCATTTTTAATCACAAAAAGACAAAAATATTTTCTGATTTTACTTTTTAAATTCATTTTCAGTTTAATAAGATTTTTAGAAAATAAATTTGTAGAATAAATTTTTCATTTTATAATTAGTTTAGTTTTCTTTTATTAAATAAAAATACAAAAATAGTTTTTAATTCATATTAAATAAATAAAAAGCCAAAATAATATTTTTCTTTTTCCTAAAATTTTCTTTTATCATTTTAAAGTTTTAAAAATTCCATTTGAGCCCGTAGGTTTAGTATAGCTTAGGATTCGCATTTTAATTTGTTTAGTAGACGATAATTTTAGATCGCGTTTATGTTTTTATTATTCGTGCTTTATACGATTGTACTTTTAGCCTTCTTAATTGATTTTCAATTGTCTATTCATATCATTTGTAGTGTAATTCTCAAATCCAAAATATATACTCTCATTCACTTCACACGAGCACATTCTAAACGACAAATTCCATTCGACCTTCGTCGGGACTTCGACCCGGGAAATTACTTTCACAAGTATTTCTTTGGAAAAACGAATACTAAAATACTCACATCAATTATGGCGCCGCTGCCGGGGAAGGCTTGAAACGAATTTGACGTTTACGTTTGTTGTTTTGTGATTTGAAGAACCTTCTCCCGAGAAGTTATCGTTTTTGAAAAAAAAATAATAATAAATAAATAAAAATAAAAAAAAGTAAAAATCAAATATTAAACACTTTTCCTAAAGTGTTTGTAAAATACCAAAAATATAATAAACATCCTCGGTCTTCCGTTGAAGGAGGGCGGTTGTAAACCAAATAAGTTCAAAAGCAAAAAGAGATCGTGAAATTATTCGATTTCGGATTACTTTAATTCTACAATCAACTCCTTCGTTGTGAGTAGATTTGAAGGAAACGATTTCGGGTGACGAATCGATCACACAAAAAGATAATAAGAACAAAAGAGAAAAAAAATATATATATATATAAAAAGTAAAAGACAAAAAGATTTTGCTTTTAAGTTTTCTTTGTTAAAAACCCAAAAATATTTTCTTTTTCAATTTGATTTTAGATTTTATGTTTGATTCTTGTTTACAAAATGCTAAAAATATTCTTCTTATCCTCTCACATTTGATTCTTCTTCTCAAACCCTCTTATGTTTAATTCTTATGGATCCGTTTTGTTTTAAGTGTGGAGAACCGTTCTTTCGAGGTTCGTGTGTTTGGTGTACGTGTGAACAATGTGGTAGTGATATTCATGACGGCGTTTGTTTGAATTGTAATTCTCCCGAATATGTTCAAAAATCAAACATTCTCGATTATTATCCGACACCATCATCACCTTCGTTCACTTGTTTTAGTTGTGGAAACCCATCCGATGAAGGATCACCGTGCGGACAATGTTTTTGTAACAAATGCGGATATGTTAATTGTATATGTTATGTCCCGAGTGCTGAAACGTCTTACGCTTGTGATATGTGTTTTGATAATTATCCTCAAAACGATTTCAATCTTCCTTTTCAAAACTCGTATGAGCAAGTACCGTATTACAATGGTGATTCTTTTCAAAGTTCGTCGAATTTTCAAATGTTGGATGAAGTTATGGAGGAACTGAAATCTTTTGGTGAAATGCTACAAACGTTTACGGATAATCGTGTTACTCATACTCCCGATCCTCACGAGAAGTCTATTGCAGAATTACTTGCTGAAGAGAGAGCGTCTAATCCTTTTAAGAATTTTAATTACTACGATTACGACGATGATGAGAAAATTACGATCGTTCTCAATCCTCACAAAGCTTCTATTGTTTCTCCCGTAGAACCCTTTAGGACTCTCTAACAATGGGGGATGAGCCTCTTAACACTACTCCGGCAACGAAATCTGACTTATTCAATGAGTCAAGTGATGAGAACCTCGTCCCAATCCCAAGTGAGTCCGGGGAAAATTCTAACGGTGAAGTTGTTCAAAATACTCCTCTTGATATATCCGAAGATAATCCTGACTCTTCCCATCCTTCTCTCACATCGTTTGAGGGAAGTGATTCCGTTTTGGATGAGGTCGATACTTTTCTTGCTAATACTGATTCTTTTCCGATTAATATCGATGATACTTATTTTGATCCAGAGGGGGATATTCTTTTCCTTGAAAGGTTACTGAATGAAGACTCGTCATCTTCCCCCCCTCAAATGAGTAATGAAGTTTTTGATGAATCTGTTGACGATACACTTCCGGATGAGGATGTTCCATACGAAAACACCACCATTCATTTGAACCCTCTTGTTGAACCGAATGATATTCCGATTGAAGAAGATCACGTCGAAAGTGATGATGCTGAAAGTTATTCCGATTCTCACAATGAGTATACTACGAGTGATGATGATTCTGGTGGAGAGATCGATGATATTGAGGAATCGCGTTCCGATTATGAGTTTGAAGAGACGAAGGATTTTAACCTTGATAATGATGAGATTGAAGAAGATTTACTCCGTGAAAAATTATCCAATATCTATCTTCTTATTTCAAAAATCGAAGCTTTGAATAATCCGACTTCGTCTTTTGATTCAATGATTACTTCTTCATTTCCTATCCCCGATATGGATAGTGACTTTTTACCCGAGCTTGAGATTTTTCGATTTGAAGAGACGAGTAGTGGCAATCCCATTATTCATGCTGATTTCTCTCTTCCGGATTACGAGTGCTTTAATTTTGAGATTAATTCTTTACCTATTTCCGATAATCCGTCTCGTGACCCTCTTTTAGAGGATGTCGATTTATTTCTTGCTACGGATGAATCGATACCACCGGGTATTGAGAATGATGAGGATGATTCATTTCTTGTTGATCTTCCATCTCCTCGTCCGCCCGCGAAACCACTGGATGAAGATTTTGAGTTTGGTACGAATGAAGTTATCTTTGGAGTGGTGGACGAGACTTTAGATCATGATGATCCAGTGCTTAAAATTTTACCCACCCAACCCACCCGTGATTCAGATGATGTTTATGCTTTTATCATCCGTGTGTTTCACCCTTTCTATACTTATCCCCTCATTTCTCCATCTTTCCACTCCTCTGGGAGTGAAGATACCGTCTTTGACCCCGGCATCTCCGTTTATGCCGGGTGTCCGTTCCATTTGCTCCCCCAAGATTAAGTAAATTCGGGGCGAGTCTAAGCTATACGACTCGGTGATCAAAAACAAGCGCTTCGTGGGAGGCAACCCATGCTTATCATTCTATCTTTTTTCTATTTTCTAACCAATAACGTGAGGAGGGGCGACCTCTTCCAATCTTGTGTTTCGTGGTTGTTTGTGTTGTTTGTCCAGGAATTTCCTGAATTATGACGACTCTCGTGCTCGTTGTTTGTCTCATCTCCACTCGAGTCTCATTCTTCATGCTTTTGGAAATCCGTATTATATCCTAAATCTTATCGACTAACGTATCTTTGGCATAATTAATAAACGGCCCTAGATTTATGTTAGGATTACCCTTACCTTTTCAAACATTGAGGACAATGTTTCGTTTTAGTTTGGGGGGGTCAATCTTCGATTTGATTTGACTTGCACTTTCATTTGTGTCGTTACTCATGCAACCTCGTTTTTCCTCAAAAATTGAAAAATTTTGAATAATTATGAAAAAATAAGTGTTGTAAACTTGTGAAAAAAAATATAAAAAAAAAGAATAAAAGTTCGAATAAGTGTTTTGACACCGTGTTGACTTTCTTGCTGGCGAGAGTAGGAATAAAAATTTTGACTCGATCCGGGCGTGTTGAGCCCTAGCTTGTTCCCTTAACCAATGATGATCACATTAGCTTGTGCTAGTTTTGTACACAAGGAGCTATAAAACGCGAATTCTTCTTTTAGAATCTGCAAGTTCCCGTACATCACTTTATATATGCGCAGCTTAAAAGCTTTCGCTAGTCTTTTACATCAAAGGAGCACTAAAACGCGAATTCTTTTATTAGAGTTTGCAAGTTTCTGTAATTGACTTTAAATATGCGTGGCTTGATTATCGGCTAAGTATTCGCGAGTACTCATTATTTGAGAACTTTAAAAAAGCGAAGAGCGAGAAATGATAGTGTTTATTTAGAAGTTAGATGTCTTACGTGGAGTAGTGGTTCTCTTTAAAGCTCATCGAAGGTATTTGTGGTCTTTTGTTCCCATCAGCTTGTTTCACCCATATCTTGTGTAATAATTAAAGATATTTCGGTTTTGACGAAATTTAGTTCTTTATCTTCTTAAGAGAATCTTTGCTTGAAAAATTGGGTACACATCAAGGATACACGCCATTGTCTTGAGTTGTATTGTATTGTATTTCGATGTATTGAGTTGTATCGTATGTGGTTTCGGAGCTACCCTTTAAAGCCCGGTATTCATAAGAGCTAAAGTTCTTTAAGACTTCGGATTGAGATCGGACCTTGGATCCTACATTCTAACCTTAGCAGTTGGCGGTAGGTCTTGGATTGAAACCGTGAAGGTTCGGAGTTGAAAAGTTACTAAGGCAAGAAAAAAAAATGAGAAAAAGTATCAAGAAAAAGTATGAAAAAAAGTGAAAAAGTGAAAAATCAAAAGAAATAATAAGGATTTATGTTGAGATTTATGGATTATGAGCTTAAGTGTTAAGACTAAAGTTGGTAGCACGTGAGGTGCATGCGAATGATCCTAGATCGGGCGCATGAGGTGCACGTGAAGGTACTCTCCAACTTATGTCTATTTTAATGTATTCCATAGTCTTTCTATGTATGTATCCAATATCCTTGATGTGGACCTCATTTTTCGAGCAAACCTTATTAAGAGAAGATCGATAACTACTTAGCATTGGGATTCTTGGTATCTTTATCGGATTAATTCATATTGGAACGAGAAAATATGAAGTAATTCATTTCTCAATTTAATTTAAAAAATTCTAGATACACTAAGATTTGGGAACAAGGGGTTTTTACACAAGTAACTACGATGAGTAGTATTGACATCTAATTTGTAAATAAACGGTGATCTCGTTCATAAGCTTAGTTTGGGGACTTGTGAAAAATCAAGGATGACGAATTTTATCCTTTGGTCACTATTCTATGAATTGTGTTTCTACTCTATGAACCTTATAATTATCGCAAGATAATGAAAGTCGATACACCGTTACCCGAATAAAGTTGTGAAAAGTTCATAAGTTATAAGTGTAATAAATGGTGGAACATAGCAAATGGTAAAACGGGGCGTTTAAGGGAATAAATGGTTTCGTATCTCTTTCGAACATTTTGCTACTTTTCAAAGTTAAGTAAAAAGAGTTATGAAATTATTTATCTCTAAAGCGTGATTGAATCCCATTGCGTGAGGACACGACAATATCTTAGTTTGGGGGATTTTGATATGTGTAAATTCACATATCTTTTATTCGTCATTTTAAGACCAAAAAGACTTAATCACTAACGAAATGCCAAGGAAATATTTGTTTTTGTGATCATGATTGTGCAGGGATTGATCATGCAAAAACGGACTCAAAACGAGACAAAACAACCAAAAACGAGCACGAGACGGAAGAGAGAAAACAAAGTCAAAGCCCGGGATTCAGAAATTTAAGTTGAGCTCAGAAAGTCAACCTTGGTCCTTTCACTATTCAAGATTGACAATTTCAGTCCTTTTATGAAGAATGGAAAAATGGCAGTTATAGTCCTTGGATTTTCAGAAAAATCACAATTGGTCCTTGTGTGTATTCTAAAACTAAACCCACCAAAATCCAAACCTGTTAAACTTTTATAATTACCCAAGCCCAAAAAGCCCAACCAACCCAACCTTTTACCCAACCTTCCCATAAACCCATAACCCGGTCCAAGGGTCAAAATCAAATAAATATAAAAAAAAAAAAATGACTAACGATGGAGTCACGTAATGTACGGTGACTTTGAGTCTAGCTACAAGAATCGTTAATAAAGAAAAGCGCTTCTTGGGAGGCAACCCAAGCTTTATTTGCTTTGTGTGTTAGTTTATTTGTTTGTTTGATTTTATTTGTTTCCGTATGTATGTTATTTTTCTTGTCATTGATTCATGCTTCAAACTAACTTGTGAAAATGCTTTATTTTGTTTTTAACTTCGTCTTAACTACATATAAAGGTATTTTGCAAAAGCTAAGTGTAAGGAAAATCTAAATCAGTTTATAAGAACGAATGAACATGAATCATAACAATGTAAATTAACATACATATTAGTACTTGTTTGAGTCAAATGCTTGTATCGAGTTATAATGATATTTTTGCAGGAATTCCAGGAAGTAAGGTATAGTTTTTCCAGAAATTTTCCGGAAACTTAATATGAGAATTCTGTCAGATCATTTCTGACGGCGTCAGGCATTACAACCTGACGGTGTCAGGCAGTAATTTTCTGAAATTTGTGAAAGTTTTGTTTTTCTTCCGGAATCATAAAAAGTTTTGTTAATTCTCTAACTTATAATCTCCAGGAATTCTGCAAAAACATTCATTCCATAAGCATTATATCCTATTATAGATTATACCGCCGATTTTATGCGAGGTTCGCCTTTATTCTTTTTCAGGTTAACAGGTTATTTTGAACAAGAAGATGATTTATATTTCGAAAGGGAAGCTTTGAGCGTTCATCTTTCTTGGAAGAAGATCTAACCATGTTACCTCACTATCCACACCAAACGAATCAGGGGAGTATTTGTTTCATTCTTTCATTTTCATTACTTTTACATCTTTTATGTGAACATTGGGGACAATGTTCGGTTTAAGTGTAAGGGGGGGTCAATGAAGACACCTTAGAGAATGCAATTGCACTTGATTTTTGTTTGTTTGATAGTAAATTTGTAATAAAACCGAGAGAAATATTTGTTAGAGCAATTTTAGCGCCAATTTAAATTTTTTTACAACATTTAGAAGTGAAACTTTGGTCCTAATAAGCGTCTCATGGATAGGAAATTATATGACTAGCACAAAAAAACCGTACCACTAAAAAAATTTCCACCCCAAATATGTGAGGTTCGCCCCTAGAATTGGTAGGAAAAGCATTTATGCTATGATGTGTGTACCGGTAGCACTTAGATTCTAGAACTTGCGTTAGGACCATCTCAAATCCACAAGTGAGACTACATTCGTGTAGTTAGATCTACTACATGATAAGAGGCATTAGGATTAACCCCTTGTTTTACACCCGTGTTTTTGTTATAATTACATTGGCTACATTGGTCAAGTAATTCTCCCACACCCTTTGCGTTGTATCCATTTTTGGTACACGATACCCCTAGTACACCCCTCAGAGCCTATCTTTTCGTTTCGACCTTTGAGCATCTTACTCAAAGTGAGAATTTGTTACACCCCACTTAAATGTACACCCAAATCGCCTTAGCCTACCTTGTATGCACTCACCTTTAGTGCATTATTGCGACAACCTTTGTGTTAAACCCTTTGTTAATTATCTAATTGATTACATGGTTGCTAAGTCGAGTCATATCCTTGTACATATTGTTTTGGGACGATTGGGACTCATGGGTAAAGTACTAGTTTAATGGAGTAATGGGGAAGAACATCATTATTACCCCCATATGTGCTAAATAATTTAAAAGTACTCAAAGTTTTTCGATTATCTTAATTCGAGTCATTAGAATAGTAATTGTAAAGTTATGTAAAAGTTCAAGTGTAAGGGAAGAACCGAGGCCCCTATGATGTATTATTTTGGATGGTAGGGCAAGAGTGTATGAAAAAAAAATCAAGAAAAATACAAAAAAATGAGAAAAAAGAAAAGTATAAAGAACATACGGACTACCATCCCGTTTCTTTCTTTGTTTATTTTATGTTTCTATTAGTCTTTCATTAGCGTAAGTTGAGTCGAGTCTTGGCTTAGCAACATTGTATAGTACATGTATTTGATCATGATAATTAACTTGCCACCAGTAAAGTACCCTTTATTCCAACCAAACCGTGTTTATCATATCCCTACACCTTACGTTACAACCCTTTGGAAAGCCCTCTTTGATAGTTTATCTTAGGTGCTTACGCCTAGTGGAGGTGTAATTGATCCTCTCCCAAGCCTATGGTAATCTATTTGCTATGACAGGTAGTGAGAGATATTGTCCATTTTCATTTATGAGATATAATTCTATGACACCTGAGAGATGAGAGTATCCAAACACTATTTGTGAAGTGCTAGTGTATGATTTCTGTGCTTATTATGATTAGGGTCGAGCAACTATTTGTTATAATTACTTTTATATTTGTGTTAAATGACCCCTAACTCATATTTTGATTGGAATAAAAGCCTATTTGCTTGAGGACAAGCAAATCTCAAGTGTAAGGGTATTTGATGAGACGAAAAGTGTACCCGTTTTAGGGGGTCATTTAAGCCCTAATTCGTGATAATATGATCAAATATTGCCCTAAATCGTTCCTTTTGTCATTTTAGGTACTTTTGAGAAGAATTCTGGAAAACACATCATTTTGAACGTTTTTGGAGCATAAAAGTGAAGAAAACGACAAAGTCTCAAAAGAATGCTGGAAATCCTTCCTGACGGCGTCAAAAGTCACAAGGTGACACCGTCAGCCAACCAAGACAAAGGAGTGGAATCAGACTACACTAGACGCCCTAAGAAGAAAATGTGATGTTTACACCTGACGGCGTCAGGTGTTACAAGGTGTAGGTCGTCAGGTGTTAAGTTAAAGAGTGACGGCCCAGAGCAAGTTTACAAGTGACGGCGTCAGAAATAGATCTAGGCCATCCGAGAACCCTAATGGCGGCGAGCTGACGGCGTCAGAGTGTATTCTCTATATATACTTTTCTATTTTTCATTCATTAGTGTGCAACGTTTGGGAACAAAACCCTAGACGATTTTGACAGCTTTTTCAAGGGTTTTTCACCCTTGATTCTTCCATGTTCAATTGAAGATAAGTCTCCATTCAAATTAATCAATATGTCTATGTATTGGTTAATTATATCTTATGCCTGTCTTTCAATTAACATGCTAGGCTAGATTTATTTTGTGTTTGCTTAGATCTAATGAAACCTAACTATTGATTATTGGTTGTTGGTGTGTTATTAATTGTATTGGATGATTTTTATCGATGTTAGGCTTAAGAAAACTGGCTAACCTCCTATACGGTTACTTGCTTGAATGTCTTAAGAAACATGAACCAATGCGTACTAGGTTATTATGGTTGTATTTAATGCATGAGTGAGTTCTAATGATCCCATATTAGGAGCTTATGACAGGCTCGACATAGGAGTGAAGTAGGAGCTTATAGAGTTGGGGAAGTACGTACGCCACCCCACGAATGGTATTAAGGAATACACCCGTCATCCACGCAATTAATACACACTAATTAACCGGTAAAAGATAGTTAGGGAGTAAGGAAATCTAAGTAAACACATTTGTCTCCATATAAGTTTCACAAACTAATTAGTCTTAGTTATTTTATTTTATTTCGCAATTGTAGTGTTTTTGGGTTAGTTGGCTAGCAACTAATTCCACCCACTCCTCCAAAACCCGAGATTTTACTTGCTTTCTAAAAAATATAAAAATACAAATATAATCATCCCTCACCCTTAGACCTATTAGAGTAGCTTTTCATACCTAACGAACACTATTCCCTGTGAGAGAACGATCAATCCCCCGTACTTACCACTACACTATACTACATCGGTCAGGTACACTGCCTGGTGGGGTTGTAAGCCTCTTGAGATCCCTCGAGAGGTAAAACCTGTTGTAAGGTCGCAAAAGCACGCATCATTGTAGTATTCGATAGAAAATGTATGTTTTTTGTCGTTACAAGTTACATGTGCTAAGATTGTTATCTTTATAAGTTTATTAAGTCTAGTACGGATGTGATATTACTTGCAAAATCTCATGGTCTATCGATGGAGTAGATCCAAATTGTTTTGTTTTGCTAAGACTAAAACATTAGTTAAGTTCGGTTTAGAAAGTCTTGAGGTCTTAGCCGTGGCATTGTCGTGGCTTTGGTCTTGGCTACCATGTCTTTGAGACTCAATCTTGGCCTTAGCCGCGTTTGTGATCTCATCTCTAGGCCTTTAGGCCATTTGGTTTTCCTTAGCCGTGATAAAATACATAGTCATTTTGGTACAATAAGGGGCTGTTAAGATTTTTAAGAAAAATATCATTCGTTATGCGTTTTCAGGACTCGAGCTTCTTTGGTATTGAAGGAAAAAGTTGTTCCGGACAACTTTCGTGTTTTAACTTTTTGATGAATTGGACCAAGATGTTATCTTCCAATTATAGACACAAAGTTGAAGAAGCCGCATCCACGTACGAGGCGAAGAGACAGAAAGAACGACAATAATGGAGTGTAAAGAATTAGAGTTTCTCATGATTGATACCGAAGGGTTGCCGAAACGCAAAGCCACTCTCATCAAAAGGAAACAAGATGAAATAATGGCAAAATATCATCAAAGCTGACCGGGCAATATTGTATTTTTAAGTTTCGTATGTTTTTTATGTTTTGATACGTTTTTTTCATATGTTTTCTTTATGTATTATTTTTTAGTTGCGTATTGTATTTAGTTTTTAATGAATGAAATTTAGCTTGTTTGAAAAAATGGAAAAGAAAATAAAATTGGGGTGGGTGGGGCCAAAATAGCTAGGTTATGTTTAGTTGTGAGTGAAGAGATATTTTGAGTTGTGAGTGCTGAAAGTGGAAAATCTGATATGGCACCTAGTGGGGACCAAATGGCTAAAGATTTTAGCCATCATACTTTTCCCTCTTAGGCTACATCGGGAAGGAGGTTCACGCGGCAGCCATCATTGGGTGAGTCGTTCACCTTTTGAAAAACGTAAGGTGTAGGCCCAAAAAAGGACATCTGTTTTTATTATTTAAAAAAAAATATTCCACTACCCCATTTTTTAGTTACAAATATCCCATATTTTACTTATAAATATCCCATAAACTTTACATAGCTTCATACTTAATCCCTACCCAAAATCTGATATGGCTAGTTCGCTTTCACATATTATCGTGAAATTATAGCT
Organism: Artemisia annua; assembly: GCA_014162995.1. Lineage (NCBI taxonomy): Eukaryota > Viridiplantae > Streptophyta > Magnoliopsida > Asterales > Asteraceae > Artemisia > Artemisia annua. The sequence goes on from LBNU01007892.1 coordinate 45,255, forward strand.
TTAGTCGAGAAACTAATTGAGAAAGCTACCGTTCATCAGCAAAGCGTTGATCGACTTAGCCGTGCAATTTGACAAAGACATGCGAAGCTAAATATGATCTGAGAAAAACATACGAGAAATTCAATGACATTCAGCAAGAAAATTGTGCTCAAATAGAGACTTTTTTGAACGAAGAATCTTCGAAAAATTACGAGATGCATAATGCTCTGTTTAGAAAAGCGGGAGAAATATAAGAACAAATCCATGCTAAATTTATTTGGCTACATGAAATATACAATTAGGACGATTGTATTTTAAATTTCGTATTGTAGCTTTTAATTTTATCTATACTACCTATAATGTAAAAATGGTCAAAAGTGAAAAGTGAAAAGTGAAAAACTGAATTTTTGGTCAATGCCGAAAATGCCCTTATGTGAATATGGAATGTCAAAACTAAAAGGAATTAATGGATGGAATTAGTAAAGATAAGCTGAACATTAAAACTAAAAGGGAATTAAAGGAATGCCTCTTATATATGGCAATGATGGGCTGGACATTAAAATGCAAATCGGTACATTAAAATGCAAGTGCAAATCGGTACATTAAAATGCAAGTTGAAACTTGAAACTGCCTCACACCACATATAAGGTTGCACATATAACCTCACACAAACCCTCATTCACATCCTTCCTCTCTTTCTAGCGACCACACACACACTCCCAAAGGCTCTCACTTCGACCGCCACCACCGCCATAGACACCGCCACCACCATCACTCACACCACCATCGAAACTCCCCTCTCCACCGAGACCCACCACGGCCGAGACCAACAACCACCAAATCCCCGCCGCCGGATCTATGTCACAAAAAAAGTTTTTTGTATTTCTATGTGTATGCCGGAATCTGCCGCTTTTGGGCACGCCGAAATCTGCCGCTTCTGTTGTAATTGTATGGTTCAATTTTTAGATTTGTTGGTAAATATTGTTATCAGTTTGTTGTGTAAATTTGTTTGTGTATTTGTTTTTATACATCATCATGTATAATTTGTTTTCTTTAACTTTTTTCATAGATCTATATGACTTACCAAGTTTTGAGATTTTTTGCTTACAAAGAAGAGGGTGAGAACGAAGCACAAGCTGAAGCCGAGGATGATGAAGATGAATATGACAAAAGGGTCAAAGAAGCTCATCAAAGTGTAGAAGTTTGTCCCTCCTAAAAATATTTTATTTTTATTTTTCAGTTTGTAAAAAGGCAAAGTTACATTAAGAAGCTTAATAATCAAAATATGTAAATCTCTTAAGGCATGTTGCCTTATGAGAATATTTAGGTGTGTTGATGCAACTGTATACTTGATTCTAGGATGACTCCTTAGATTTTATGATTGTCAGGTCGGGAAGGCCGAGAATGTTGGTTTCTAGCGTAATTAAAATGTTAGATTGGTTGCTCAAGTTCTATTGCAGTGCTAAATATATTAAATGTTTGATGTTTCATAGGTGTTTTAAAGGCTGTAATCTGCAACTTCTATAGCATGTTTTAATTGATAATGTTATAATGGGTATGGGTTATGAGCCTTGGTTCTTGAGAGTGGGAAATGATGACGTTAAGTGATAACAGGAGGCCATCTAAGTACTTTGAGGTGTAAACTTATTAATAGTGGTGGATGCCTAAATGGTAGACGAGGCTCAATGGTAGGGGTGGCTCAAGCCAAGGCTAGCAGGGGTAGCTTAAGGCAAGGCTACTAAAGCTAAGACGCTAGGCCTCAGTTTATTGAGGCTCCAATCTTTTGACTGTCTTCTATATGTAAATAGTCGATCACACCGATCAGACATCACATGTAAAAAAAGACAAAAAGCTAAAGTTTACATAAACGAAAGTTCCGGCAAACGGTTTTAATATGTAAGGAATTGTTTTGAAATTTCGCGTTAGGCATCCCGTAATGGTTTAGCCGCCCCTCCTCAATAGTAATGGTGTTGACGGTAGTGCGGGGGCTCAGAGTTTGAAGAAAAGTAAAAACGTTAAAAAAATATATAAGCAACTTCTTTACTACGCTTTCATACGTTCCAACATTGATGTTTACTACACATTCGCATTCACAAGATTGAAAATAGGAAACAATTCTCCAACTAAGAGTTGACTACAAATATTATAGGAAACAATTATTTGCTACATATTCACTCGTGTATACATACATATAAGAGTTGACTATAATTATTATAGGAAATAATTCTTTCTATACGGGAAACATCTACGGCTAATGTATTAACTCTTTCTAATGTATATCATATGGAATACATAAACCCATATATATTTTGAAAGGTGATTCTCCATGAAGGAGTAAAAGTTGTACGCCACTTTCATCAATTATGAGAACTGGTCAATCTTGTTGGCCATTTCAATTGGATTATATCGAAAACTGAAACACGGTTTGAACCTAATTCTTGAAATTATTAAAAAGTTGAAAACTTTTATAGGAAACATATTAAACATAGGAATTGAATTATATGAAAAAATGAAACACGGTTTGAAGCTAATTTTAATAGTTGACTCTGACATTACTAGAAATTACTTAGATTATTCATTTAATATTTTGAGAATACTGCCATTTGTGAAAAGAAAATAATAATCGTATAAAGATATGATTTGTGAAAAGAAAAGAAGACTAATGTGGGTGTCTATTTGCCCAACTCTATTTTCTCGCATGGCTAGCTTTATTTTGCTTTGGCTAGAGGGATATCACGTAGTATCTCATATTGATATAATGTTTTATTTTTCAGTCTCACTAAATATTGTTATATGTTGTTTGATACATCTTAAGAATTTTTGTTAGAGTTGAATTATCGTATGTTCCAACCGTTTGCAGTTACATTTTGATTTTTTCACATTCTATTTTGAACGTTATACGAAACACTTACCACAATATCTCATATCGTTAATTGTTTGCCGCTAGGAACCTCCGTCGCTATGCACGGGTACTCGCCTAGTATAAATGAATGGAATTTTAGTTTGTATGTTTTCGTAACAGCTTGAAGTTTTGAATTTGATAGGCTCCAATGGCTATTTTCCTTTATAAATACCCCTTTATGATCATTCATTTTCCCACACAATTTATTATCAAAGTCTACCAACTATCATTTATTTTCACACAAACACTATGGCTAACGAACCAAACGAGGTACGAGATGCTATCTCACCAGGCGACTACGGACCGAACAAGAAGCGGAGGTCACGTTAGCTAACTGTTTGTTTGGTGAGATGACTCGTTATCTCCTCCAGATGTGTAGCCGTGGTGAAGAGGAAACATGGGTGCATTCGTTGCCTCTCCACCAACCACTTAACAACTACGGTCTCCATACTTTGCTAATAAGCTCGAAAGCTGATCGATAACCGTCTTGAGGGCCGCCAGGTAATAAGTGGTGAGAAGCAAGAACTGATCAACAATTACCCTTCGTATTGTATTTTTAGTTTCGTACGTTTACTTTTTATTAATTAATGTATTGTTTTTTTCCTTGATTTGTCACTCCTTTTTTTTTTTTTTTTTTTTTTTTTTTTTTTTTTTTNCCATCATCATCAAAATCAAAATCACTCTTCTTCAACGACTTAGCAACCCCAGTCACCAACCGCCGTACCGGATCCGGCAAGTTCACCACCCCCGGCCAAGCCGCCGCCGTTTCTGCTTTATGGCGGGAAAATTTCGCCACCTCAGACCTCCCCCCTCCCCCAGCCTTCACCCTCGAAGACAGGTCGGATTTCTCGCCGGAATCCGAATACCCACCCGACCCGAACACCCCAACTGACCCGACCCGAACCCCACCTTCCAACAAGTTTAGCAATGGCAGCCCTGGTGTTAGTACTAGTGCGTATAAGATGGGTGTTCAGAATAGTAATCAGGGGAGTGGTGGTTCAAATTGGTGGACTGGGGAGAAGGCGAAAAGTTCGGGTGGTTCGCCGATGGATGGGGTGGTGAATAGGAAGGAGAGGGAGAAGGAGGATGTGCATTTGTATACGTTGCCGCCTCCGAGGGAAGTGGCGAGGCCCGAAGTGAAGAGGAGTGCGAATGAGGTGATGTCACTTGGGGCGGGGGTTGACGAGGAGGAGTGGGTTACGGTTTATGGGTATTTTCGCACGCTTTAACTTTTTTTTGTTTATTTTTTAGTAATGTAGGTTGTAAATGAGATGTTTGGATAGAGATAGTAGTTTACGAGGTGTAGGGGGTAAGTTTGATTTTTTGGGCTTATGAACTTAAATAAGCTATAAGCTTATAAAGTCCAAAAAATTCAGCTTATTGGCTTTTCAAAAGTTCAATAAGTCCATAAGCCGGATAAATAAGCTGAAACAAAACCCCTCGAATGATATACTACTGTTAAAGATATTAAACATGAACATGGTTGTGGAACATTAGGCTACTACTTGTCGTGAAATTTGTTAACTTGTTTGTGTTATATAATGTTGAGGTTAAGCTAGTGGTAATGTATGTTGGTTAAACGTGATTTTGTGGTATGTATGGTAATTCGTTAGGATTGGAGTCAGGATTTGATGTGAGTTTTTGCTATGGACATGAATTTAGTTGTAGAATTTTAGTGGGCGGAATTACTGGCTTTGTTATGATATGAGTTTTCTGTTTCGTGTCTTTTGCTATATGGTGATAAATGGAAAATAGTCACTACTGTTGAACCGGAACAAAAGTGGCTAGGATGTTTATCTCCATTTTCTAGTATAAAAAGTGGGCTGTCTTGTCTGCTTGCACGGTTCACCTTGGTTAAGTAGTGGTAGGTATTTCAGTAGGATCTGACCCAGTTATGTATGATGCTATAGAGATTTTAAATGTAGGTTACTATAGTGCAGAAGTTGCTCTATGGCTGGGGTCAACAATTTTGTCTAGTAATATTTGAGGGAGGAGTCGTATTGTATGGTTAAGGTGTAGCCTCTTGCCGCAGTCTTAATGATGAAATTGTTTTAACTTTGAAGTTTATTTCTGCTGCTTAGCATTCATAGTATATATGCCATGTATCGTGATTTATTCATTTTTGACCATCACACTTATACATTGTCATGCTTTAAGAATATAGTTAACCTCGAGCACTCTTTTATTGCAGGTTTTCACCAGCCGACACAAATTTAGTTATACGGGAGTTTGAAAAATGCGGCGTAATTCTCAAACACATCCCAGGCCCAAGAGATTCTAACTGGATGCACATTCTTTATCAGGTAATGCTGCCTTCAGTTGTAAGCTTTGGCTTGTTGCTTGGAATTCTTATATCTGGTTTCAATTTACATATATGCATAAGCATCGTCGTCAACCTTTTCTCATAGATGCAATGGACCCCAGAGAGTGAGATATGAAAGCACCATAAACTCTTGAAACACTTTTACATATCAGAAAAATGATATCGAAAAACATTATAGACTTTTTAGTTGGGCAGCTAGCTAATGCAACACTAGAAAACTCATAGTGATTCTTCGAATAGGATTATAGGAAGCAGGGGTGCTTATACTCCTTCATGGATTGTTAAACTGGGAGAGATGAACTTGGATATTATAGAGCTAGAAAGTATGGCTAGACATATGGAGCAAAGCTTATATCTTATGCCTGTGAAAGGTAACAAACGTGTCAAGGATAAACTGGTTCTTTTTTCCTTTTCTTTTTTCTCTTTTCTTTTTTCTTTTTTTTTGGGCTTAAGTAGAAGTAAGAATAGTACAAGATGTAGGCATTCTACGCGTTATGTGTTTATTTTATACTCGATATAGTTTTATAGTGTTTGACTTGGTGCATAAGTTATTTTAGATTTTAAATTAGATGATAAGGAAGGAGAGTGTCAAAATTTTTGGACATACCAAAAGTGAATTTAAACCTTGAAAGAGGAATTATGAGATAGTTTATGTCTTATCTGCTATGATACAAAACAGACACACACACACACACACACACTTATATGGATGCACTCTTGAACTCTTAACCCTGTAAGAATCTTAAAATTCAAGTAATTGTATATTATTCACCAGTATTTTGTGGCTTTGTTTCTGGAAATTGATAGTCTTGGCATGCTTATCAAAATGCCTTGGTTGATGTAGGAGTTAGTTAGAGAATTGCTAAAACGTTTTTAATTGCATAGCATTGAAATTCGTTCTTGTGATGTTTGATTTAAAGATATAAACTAAATCCAGAAGGTGGTTAGGATTAAATAGTCATTGTCTGTGTTGATGTTAATGATGTATAGATTTCTTTAGTACAGTTTTAGTGAATTTCAGTTGCTATAGTGTTATACAATAAGGAGTGAATGGCTTTGATTTAGTAGGCTCTTTATTTCCAGCTCCAATAAGTAATGCATGGGTTTGTCATTGCATTATTTTTGCAGCTTGTAATCTTTTGTGATTATATATAATTCTCCTTTCACCAAAAAAATAAAATAAAATAAAAATAAATAAATTAGAAACAAATTTTGAGGAAGAAGTACCCACGCATGTGTCCCTGATTGCGCTTGAACCCACAACCTATGCTGGTTTGCAAGCTTGGTAAGAGCCGCATGATTAGGCCAAAAGGATCGTCGAGTAAATTCCCTGCAGCTCTTTACCCTAGTTCAAACAAAGTGCTAGTATTGATATAGTGTAGTATTGCGTGTTTTTGCTGCTTGAGATTGTATTCATTGGGCAAGTCTCTTTTTAACCATGATTCATGTATTTTTGCATATATTATACAAAGATGTTGAACTTTTCTGGAAATTATAGCTTAAAGAGATGCTATTTTTTCTTTTACCAAACCAGAGTGAGGAGAGGTATGTCCCAGCACCCTTGTGAGTTTTATAGTGAAAAGAGTAAACATTTCATCTATTTGCATCCACGACTTTCGCACACGGTGACATTTTAGTTACCTGTAAATAATTATTCTTCAAATCTCAATTTACAAGATTCTTCAGTCTTTTGAATTCATTAACTCTCTTGCAATCTAGTGTGGTAATGCAGTTCAAAGATTGTTTTTGCGTTCTTATGCCAGATAAAAGTAATTGCATGAACATCTTTTTTCATTCAATTGCCTGCGTTCTGCTTCATAATATGCTTTCTGAACCACAAGTGGTTGTGTGAAATGGTTAGCTTTTACGCTTAGGAAGAGTATTTTAGATATGTTTTCTTCACTTTGTCTCATTACTGCTCTAAGAGCGGGCATGACACTTTAATTAGGTGCAATCTTTCTATATTTGATGTTCCTGTTTTACTGTGGTAAAGTTGGTTCTCATTGTTTGTTGATATGCAGAGTCGATTTGATGCTCAGAAGGCTCTCAGCAAGAACGGGATGCAACTAAATGGAGCTCTAATAATCGGAGTAAAACCAGTGGATCCTATGCAACGTCAATCTCTAAGCGACAGACTACACAATCAAGGATTTATGCCCCTACCACCACAAACAACATCCACCCGAAAATCAGACTCACTTGCCTTTAATGCATCAGCACGCCCTTATCAACAAAACGGTAATACCAATACCTCTCAGTCAGGTGGAACCATGGCCTCCCCTGCAAAATCATATTTCTCTAAAGCTATGGATTTGGTGTTCGGAATGTAGCTGTGGTCCAAACTTTTACTGTGTGATACCAAAATTCTAAGTTTATTTTGCTTTTTGAAGACGCAGTTGGTATTCTTTGAGTAATATGCTCTCAAGAGGTATACAGATTGTAAAAGCTCTGGTACTGATGTATTCGGCGTTTTGTAGTTTCTTGCTATTGGTATTGTATGTTTGAATCAAAAGCCACATGTTGGATTTTGTCAAGTGTTTTATATATTTTTGGTAATATCCAAATTGACAATTGTCGTATGGATGTAGATGGTGTTTATAATGTGTTTGATAGATATGTTATCCTCGGCACGTGAAAATGTTTTTTGGTTGGCAGGTCATTAGACATTCGGCGCCAAGTATTAGGCATGTATACCGAACTAAACCTTCCAACTTTTCTTTTTTTGTTTATGATCACATGAACTTGTAAAGGCATTTAGTTGATCACTGACTTGTCGATTTTCACTTCCAAGTGACTCCATGTTATAGATATTCGACCTAGAAACCATATCCAAGAGATAAAACATGAATTTCAACATGGTTGCCTTTTTCTCAAGATAGATCGGGTTAGAGGGTGTTTGGTTCTATGTGTTAGCATTTATCATTAGTTTATGGGTTTTAAAACCGTAGTTATAATTATTTAGTAGCTCTAATTTTTAAGTCATATAACGCAAGAGGCGGAGACAGGAGGGGGCAGGGTGGGCACGTGGTCCACTTGTGAAAAAAATTGTAGCGTAAATTCTAAAAATAGCTAGTTTTGTAATTTGTCACCCTAACGAACTGATTAGTAATGTAGTTTCTAAAAATTATCAAAGTTTGCTCCTCGACCATAACTTTCTGGCTCTGCCCTTGTATAACGCTAGTGTTACTTCCTTATGGTCGACATGCTTGTATAGAAGAAGAGGCCATAAATTACAGTCGCGTATTTACCTTTTGGTTTTGCCCAAGTAGAAAGACTTGCTATCATAGTACCATCTCTGAAAATGTCCCTTTTCTCATAAGGACATCTTTTATCATATTTTCGAACCGACATTTGATATATAGATAAGATTATAATGTTTTCTCTTTTGGTCAAAGAAAAATAGCAACACGGCCACGAATAAATAATATCATTCAAATGGAAAGTATGGAAGTAGCCCATTACTTGTTTAGTTTGCATTGTATTGTACTGTATTCAAGGGAATAATAGTGTATGTGTGATACAAGTAGTAGTAACATGGAAGACAAATAACAAAGGTTTGAATGGATCTCATTTATATTTCTTCATTCGATCACGTACCCTCAATTATTGTACCATGTGCCTCTCCACATGCACGTATGCCCACTCTCACTCTCTTGTCATGTGTACATGCATGTACTTTCAAGTACTTTGTTTCTTTCTATATTTGCCAGACAATTCTTTAAGCCCTTTTATCGGGTTGTTGATCATAACCCGTTTTTAAACTGTCTGGTTTCTTGACGGGTTGTTGATCGTAACCCGTTTAGACACAGCTCGGGCTTCTTTGAAGCTCGAGCTGTCAATCAGACTATGACTGGTTTTTTGGTCATTGTATAGACCAAGAGCATTGGAGATATAGACATGTTATCTATATTTAAAGGACATAAATTGTTGAAGTGATTGAACCATACTATATATCAATACTTATAAAGAAGAGGATAAAGTGGCTTGTTCTTAAAGAGTTCTTCATTGATGAGGTTTGATGGCTTGATTTAAGACAATTGTTTGGTAAATGGTAGGAAAGAATTTATAGAAATAGAACATCTTGTACTATAATTAAATCAAAACTAACGTATTAATTGTTGAAGATAGATATCCTTGAAATTATTATTCACTAATAAACGGTACTTAGGTAATCTTATAAATCAAAATATGATCATGAAATAAACTCCGTAGGGCCTAACACGAACGATTGGTCACACTCATTCACAACCAACATTTATAGTCGTTTGAGAGTTGGGACTATCCTAATAACCTATCGTAATAAGTCGTGACGATTATGATATGGCCATATGGGGTCGTACGGAGTCTTCGATTTTGATCGGCTACTTAACCAAAGAATTAAAAGAAAGAAGTAGATGGTAAAACCTTCAAGTTAAGTAAAGCTTAATTCTCATCATGATACATATACATTTGCTTAAAATGAAAGACAAGTCTTCATTTGTTAATTAAAACTTAGGTCTCAACTCTCATGTACTACTTAATTCAATTTGACCCTACGATATGATCTTACCGACACTTATTTAACGTATGAAATCATAAACTTAGAAACTTGTCCTAATATGTTGATTGATATCGCGACTACGACAATTAGCAGACAAATTGTATTAAAAAAATATTGTTTGCCTACAATTGTCGACCTTCCATATATATTTTTATTCAAGTTTTATAATCCAAATGATTTCTATTTAACTGTAAGTCTGTAATTATTGGGTGTTTATGCATCGTGGTTTTCGAGGATTCTGATACTATTCTAATAAACAAAATGTGTATATATGCTTGTAAATGTACATAGAGTAATAGACGACAACCTGCACATATGACATTAAAAAAACTATTCCATGTGCATTTATATTTAATTTATCATCCAAAAGAATATTTACTTTTGTTTGGCATACATTAGGTAAATCGAGCCTTAGTACTCACTTATTCGCTAAATTCTCACAGTTTAGACTTATAAAATCTCGACACAATGGAAGGTATAGCGAAAATCGAACCTTATGAGTCACATATGCACCAAACTCTTTGCAGTTCGGACTAATAAAAGCCGATATAAGGTGTCAACACGTGAGCTAGCAATTGTACTTGGTATTCTTTGAATTATAATCCTAATAGTAGTACAAATGTTTAAAAAGTTGTAATGATGTAAAGAAACCCTTTGACAATATGAGTAAGTCACTGAGTAGTTGCTAGTAGTTGTTGCATGACACATGAAATTGAATGTAGCAAATAAATGTGTGTTTGAAGTTTTAAAGTGGTAGTAATGGGTAAAATGTGGGTAAGTTAGACCATGTGTAATGGTAGGTCTTTTGATCGGTCGACCGACCCCAAGAGCTAGGGACGCGTTCCAACCAGTTCCACACATTACACCTCCCTCAAGGGGACGTGTCTTAGGCAAGGAAAAAAGAGAAAGTCGGTATTGTGTGTGGAGTGTTTGTATTTAATTATTTTTATATTGCCACGAATAAATAATATCATTCAAATGGAAAGTATGGAAGTAGCCCATTACTTGTTTAATTTGCATTGTATTGTACTGTATTCAAGGGAATAATAGTGTATGTGTGATACAAGTAGTAGTAACATGGAAGACAAATAACAAAGGTTTGAATGGATCTCATTTATATTTCTTCATTCGATCACGTACCCTCAATTATTGTACCATGTGCCTCTCCACATGCACGTATGCCCACTCTCACTCTCTTGTCATGTGTACATGCATGTACTTTCAAGTACTTTGTTTCTTTCTATATTTGCCAGACAATTCTTTAAGCCCTTTTATCGGGTTGTTGATCATAACTCGTTTTTAAACTGTCTGGTTTCTTGACGGGTTGTTGATCGTAACCCGTTTAGACACAGCTCGGGCTTCTTTGAAGCTCGAGCTGTCAATCAGACTATGACTGGTTTTTTAGTCATTGTATAGACCAAGAGCATTGGAGATATAGACATGTTATCTATATTTAAAGGACATAAATTGTTGAAGTGATTGAACCACACTATATATCAATACTTATAAAGAAGAGGATAAAGTGGCTTGTTCTTAAAGAGTTCTTCATTGATGAGGTTTGATGGCTTGATTTAAGACAATTGTTTGGTAAATGGTAGGAAAGAATTTATAGAAATAGAACATCTTGTACTATAATTAAATCAAAACTAACGTATTAATTGTTGAAGATAGATATCCTTGAAATTATTATTCACTAATAAACGGTACTTAGGTAATCTTATAAATCAAAATACGATCATGAAATAAACTCCGTAGGGCCTAACACGAACGATTGGTCACATCATTCACAACCAACATTTATAGTCGTTTGAGAGTTGGGACTATCCTAATAACCTATCGTAATAAGTCGTGACGATTATGATATGGCCATATCATAATCTTTAAGTTAAGTAAAGCTTAATTCTCATCATGATACATGTGCATTTGCTTAAAATGAAAGACAAGTCTTCATTTGTTAATTAAAACTAAGGTCTCAACTCTCATGTACTACTTAATTCAATTTGACCCTACGATATGATCTTACCGACACTTATTTAACGTATGAAATCATAAACTTAGAAACTTGTCCTAATATGTTGATTGATATCGCGACTACGACAATTAGCAGACAAATTGTATTAAAAAAATATTGTTTGCCTACAATTGTCGACCTTCCATATTTTTATTCAAGTTTTATAATCCAAATGATTTCTATTTAACTGTAATTATTGGGTGTTTATGCATCGTGGTTTTCGAGGATTCTGATACTATTCTAATAAACAAAATGTGTATATATGCTTGTAAATGTACATAGAGTAATAGACGACAACCTGCACATATGACATTAAGAAAACTATTCCATGTGCATTTATATTTAATTTATCATCCGAAAGAATATTTACTTTTGTTTGGCATACATTAGGTAAATCGAGCCTTAGTACTCACTTATTCGCTAAATTCTCACAGTTTAGACTTATAAAATCTCGACACAATGGAAGGTATAGCGAAAATCGAACCTTATGAGTCACATATGTACCAAACTCTTTGCAGTTCGGACTAATAAAAGCCGATATAAGGTGTCAACACGTGAGCTAGCAATTGTACTTGGTATTCTTTGATTTCTAATCCTAAAAGTACAAATGTTTAAAAAGTTGTAATGATGTAAAGAAACCATTTGATCGACAATATGAGTAAGTCACTGAGTAGTTGCTAGTAGTTGTTGCATGACACATGAAATTGAATGTAGCAAATAAATATGTGTATGAAGTTTTTAAAGTGGTAATAATGGGTAAAATATGGGTAAGTTAGACCATGTGTAATGGTAGGTCTTTTGATCGGTCGACCCCAAGAGCTAGGGACGCGTTCCAACCAGTTCCACACATTACACCTCCCTCAAGGGGACGTGTCTTAGGCAAGGAAAAAAGAGAAAGTCGGTATGCGATCGAGTTGTTTGTGCGTGGAGTGTTTGTATTTAATTATTTTTTTAAGGTATATTTTTAATTGTATCGTCGGTCTTTTTATTACACTAAATTAGATATAACAATATTTTACTCGATATTTTGATGATCACGGTTACGCTTAACCTTACGTACATCCAAAGTCTTGGAAAATGAAATGATGATAGATAAGACTTTGATATAAAAGTTTGAGCAGTTGCATGTGCAATTGAGTGCACAAATTATGGTCCATACCGATTACGTTACTACTACTATTACCCGTTTTTCCACTTTTCAACGCTCCTACACATTCACGTTATTCTTACATTATCATATCACCTTTTAAAAATATCTTACCAAACTTACTTACATTGAACATAAACATATCAAACTGCTTATTTTGAAAAAAATGACCAGAATCCAATCAAATGTTTGCTTGTTTCATATGGCAATAAGTACTTAAAAAGTCAAAGATAAGCAAGTTGATACAGCTTTTAAAAAGAAAAGCACTTTAACTTGAGTTATATTTCCATATATATATAGTCGGTAACATTTCAAGTAATAACTTGTAAATTGTATAAAGTAATTTAAACAAGTTTCATTAATCATTAAAAGAACTGATTAGATAAAACAATTAGTAAACTTGATTACACTTACAAAATCCTACAATGAATCGATCAGAGTCATCTATTTTTTTTTTCTTTCTTTTTCGTGTTCTAAACAACGAAAGTAATTAATCCTCGTAAAATAAACTAATTGTAACACTAATCAATAAAATTGTTTCATGTTATTAGATCATTTTAGATCATATGCATGAAATTTGGCCCGATTTGACGATGAATCAAATACTCATCACCATCATTACACCCTTCGTAACCCGACCCACGGTTGGACAAACGTTGTTGTGCATCACGAAGCTCCATTTGTCTTCGGAGCTCCATAACCTTACGGTGCGAATTCGAGTGCTTAGCCGGTACAAAAGTCGGGCTAGCAGCAGGTCGGTACTCAGGTACTAACCGACCTGACTTGAACCTAACCCCGCAAGCATTACACAACGTCTTGGGCCCCATTGGGCCCCTACGCCATTGTGGAGTCTTATCAGACCCACAATGCAAACACCTTCTAACATTATCACCTAACGAAGTCGTTTTACACTCATTCACCCGATCAATCTCGACCGTTGATTTGAGATGAATGAGACGTGAACTCCAATCGCAAGGAGCAGCGCGTGAACGTTTGCTACGTATTTTACCAGGGACTAAAACGTCATTTTGAAAAATAGGTGAGTTAATTCTGTTGTAACATTTTGTTACTCCGGTCACGGAAGATGACGTGTCAGTCACCGGAGTTATATTTCCGGCTGAAATCAACCGGAGATTTTTCAAGTCGTCACTCGAAAATGATTCCTCCGTAAATCTCGACAACCACTCTAGCTCAGCCAACTCGTCATACTGCACAAGCACATTAATATTTAACGTTTAGAATATAATGCTTGTTTCACAACGCGCGTTTTTAATCTATTTTAAACATTTTTTTAATAATATTTTACACTTTATAATTACATGTACAAACAGTTTAAAAAATATTTTTGTAAACCGTTAAACATTTTACACTTTATAATTACTGATAAAGCTATATAAAAAACACTTATATTTAGAAATGCCACTTTTAAAATAATTTGTTCTTTAACGTCATTTTACACTTTATAATTACTTACACAGCTAGCTACGTAAAAAGCTTTTGTTTTCGAGAAACGCTACTTTTAAAATATTTTATTTTTTACCGTCATTTTACGCTTTATAATTACAGTCTTGTTTTTTACAAGCACCGACACTTACAGGAACACAAAGTTCATGACCACCAGAGAACTGAGACTCCTCAACACCGAAGCAGCTGCCAGAAAACTGAGACGACTCGTTTCCAGAAAGTGAAGAGTTGGAGGCTGAAAAGTCGAAAGAGTCTGACAGCATGATGACGTCATCATCGGCAGGGAAGTCAAGGAGGAGGTCATCAACGGTGAAGTGGTTGCTGTTAAGAGTTTCCATTAATGGAAAGAATAGAGTAGAGAAGTGTTTTTAGGTTTATTATATTTTTTGGGGGGAAAGATGGAAGGTCTTGTTGGTGTTTAGGGTGGTATTTGAGGAGTCATGGATGAAGGGTGTAAAGTGTAAATATTTGCTAAAAATTTTTATATAAAATTATATTATATTTTTATATATTTTTTGTGAAGAATTTTAAATAGAATCTATGGCACTTGCTACTTCTGTGTAAAGTTGTTTAATTAGTAGTACTATTCTTTGATTGTATTTTCTTCTACTATGCTTTTCCTTTTTCTTTTCATTTTTTTCTTTATCTTTTTTCTTTTCTTTTCTTTATAATGTTGTTAACTCAAAGTGATTTGATGTTGTCTTTTTAAATAGATTATGTAATGGAATTGATCAAACTTATAAGTTGTTTAATGAATGAGGAGTAAAATGTATTGTTTGTATGCGTGTTTGTTGTTTGAACTTGTGTCGATTGTACCTATTTAACAGTTTACACGTAAATAGTGTAAATAATCAGGCAAACAAAATCTTTATTGTTGTCGATTCTTAATTACTAGACATATATGAATAATTAAATCATATATACACAGAAAAATATAATCTAATTACATGCTACTTGAGACATAAAATCAGATATTGCTTTAAAACGCAATTTTAAACACAAATTACGTTTAACATCATACTCATCAAGTCATGAATGAATTTTTTTCCCAACAATTACCATCTCAATATGAAATTAACAAGTAAAGTATATTGTCAATTTATATTCAAAATGGATGCCAAGTTTATAGAAATGAAATATATAGGTTTAAATAATGTTATATGGTGATAATAATAATAAGCTAGAATATTGGATGGGTGGTCAATTAAATGGTAGGATAAAGAAAATGCTTTGGCATCCAATCACTACCAATAGCAATGGGTTGAGGTCCACTCGGTGAGCTAGCTGTAATTGCGCTCATTAACACCAATTTACATTCCTCAAACCAGATTGTCAACATCCATCACACTATTCATACGCGTTTCATCCTTGTCTTAGTTGGAACCCTACCATAACCATTTGTTTACTTTGTTCTTACTTTTATTCCACTTATATGTGTAAAAAACTCTATTTGCTTCTACTAGCTTGCTAAGTTGAAATGCACCCAACGCACCCTATATCGATACATGCATGCTTATTTCTTGGTTTAACGTCCTCGTCAGTTAGAATTAGCCCCACTTTGATAGTCATAAGTTGGGTGAGGATCAACAAGAGGTATTGCATTGAGTCGGCTAAAAAAGGGGTTAAAAGCATGGATGGACCTTAGTGAAGACCGGGAATTTGAAAGTCGTGGCCTTTTCAAAACACTGAAGTTTACTTATATTTATTTAGATAAAATTTATCATGTTTGATACACTTACTATAGGAAAAAAGTTTAGCCTCTCCTAAATGAATTGATCTACTATTCAACTCTCCTAATAAATTTACTCGAGTTCTGTCTATGGTTAAAGACAAATTCATACGCACTTTATAGCTATTGTAATAACTCGTCTAACGTTGATATGTTTTGAGTTATGGGTTACCTTTGCAGTGTATCCTTGTTTTATACATGCATGTACGTCATCAGTGCATGCTTAGGTGGGATTGATAACTTAATTAGTCTTAACGTTCATCCAAATTTTTACTATCGATAGCTTAATCTTATTGTAGGTTTAGCCCATTCACCTTGACATATTTACTACTTAAGGTATAACTTAACTTTGCATAAACAACGGTAAGAATTTAAGCACAAGACATGTAATTAAGGGTAAATAAACATGTGGAGTAGAAGATTAACGAGTACATGAGTTTCCAAATTAACAGCCGGATCCGTAGGTCATTGTGTCTTGGGAATTGTGTCTTATTTTAATCATGAAAAAATAATATGAACATGAATAAAATGTTGTACTTACTTACTACACTATGCATATTCACGTTACACCACGATGCTTACAGCTCAATTCAACCAAACCAACGGTCATGATTCTAATTATATTAACTATTCTTTTTTCCAATTTTCACCTTATATAAGTTTCTCTATTACGCTTTTTGTCATTCACTTTTTCACCACTTGTAAAAGCCTATTAAAACATCAACATCGTAACAAACATAGGTTCTTGTCACTTTGTTGCAATTTGTCTGCAAATTGCTACTGTAATATCTTTGTTCTTATTAGTATAGAGAATATAGAAATGAAACTTTTAGGGTATAGACATGACACCATTCTACTTTGGTGCATTAAAATGTGTATATTTTGAAACTAGTGATTTTTAGAATAATTGTACATTTTAATGCGTATTCATGAATCGATTAGACTCATTAGAACAACTTTCGTATGAATTATATACTTCCGTCAAGATGCAATCTTGTAGTCTTGAATTGCCTATATCGATCTCAATAACGTTTTGTAGTCAATATGTAGTTCGATCGAGGATGCAACGTACTACAATTATAATGCAACGTCTATTCGTGTAATTAGAAAAAGAAGATAGAGTTACAATTTGGCAATAAAAAAGTGAATTTTATGAAGCGAAAGATCTATCTAACTTTGTTAGAGGAATTTGTTAAGTAAAAATGCACGAAATGTTAGATCAAAAGTAAGGCAATTTGGCAACATCATAAGCAAAAAATCTATCATTTCTTAGAGGACTTTGTTAAGTACAAATGCATTAAAATGTTCGATCAAAAGCAAGTCAATTTGTCAATGTTAGGATTTCCTTAATATCTAAGACTTGAAAATAATTTCACGAAATGAAAACATAAAGTTGACTTGAATTTTGAACTTGCACGAGTATTATCTATGAACCACGTTACACCTACTACGTATAAATATAACTCAGTCATATCCTTGATGCTACTGTTTATTTTTGAATTTATACGGTACTTACTTGTCACGTTTTCTATTTTTATGTAGCGAATAAAATTTTTTGCAACTTCATGCAATAATGTGCCATTTTTCGTCACTTTAATGTATTAAGTTGATATGAAATAATTGAAACTTTTGGTCCAAAGATTGGGAATGGGGAACAAGTTCAAACTTCAAAGTATGATCCTCATATCCATCGTATCTAAAGTCATATTTTGTTGAGATACACTGACTCAACATTATTTATTTGATAGTGGAAAACTGAAACGAAGAAATGATGATACACAAATGAAACTAAAGTAGTTTTCATAGCGACTAAATGCTCATGTAAGTCATGCAACTCATAAACTTTTAGTAACATGTTAGACTAAATGATCAAGTTCGACGTAACGGAGCTAGATGGTACGTACACATAATTTTTTAGCATCACCTGTAACATAAATTCTATTAAAATTTGACGTTACATGTAACCCTTAACTCGTTTTTGAAACTGCTCGATGATAAGGCCTCTTGACCCATCAGTATGTGAGTGGTTCAACTATCTAAAAGTTGTGGAACAAGTCTTGTTGAAAACATTTGAAATTGAATTTGTGAGATAAGTGTTTATGTCTTAAAAATTTGCCGCAGTACTTAAGATTTGCATATATAGTAATATAGAAAGCCATAAACAAATGAACCTTAAAAATTAAAAAATAGGGAATATCTTAGCTACAATTTGTTGTAGCTAATTAGCTACAATTCTAAGCTAAAAATGTGGGTCCCTGAGTGTTTCTGTGGGTCCTTGAATCTTATTCTGTGGGTCCCTGAGTGATCTTGTATGTATTTTTTGATGAGTGTTGTAGCCATTTTGCTACAATAATTGTAGCTAAGATATCCCCTAAAAAATATATGTAGATGATAATGGGATCCGACTAACCACGTGACAGAGGTGAGGGGTTATTGTCAGCCGTCATGTGAAATTGTTTTTATAATTTTTTTTTTCCTTCTCCATTATTGGACATTACTATTTTTAATCTTTATAGTAATACTTTTTATATTTATATTTTCTATCACCTTTTGCTTTTATTTTATTTTTTCAAAAATATTCATAAATTCCATGAAAACGAGCAAACAGATAGGGTTGGAATTATTTGTTGCTCGTCAATAAATACATATTTGATACAATGAACTTTCGACAAATTATGGGCAATCAGATTTTTATACTCTGAAAGTTTAAAAAGAATAATGCTTGTGATTGAAGTTGTCCCCTCACATGTGTGTTTAAGTGACACCTGGCATAATATTTATCTTGAGAAAATCAACATAGGAAAAAACTCAAAAAAATCTTGTCGAAATTTGCAAAAAGGTGTAAGAAATTATTTAAATCATGATCTTGATATACTATATAGCTGACAAAATAGATCATTTGGGTTTATAGTCTAACCCAGAAGCCCAATCTTGTATCATGTTCGGCCTAGACTAGTCCAGCTTTGTTAATATAAGAATTATTGATGATTTTGGTAAATTCAAAGGAACAAGAAATTTAATGCCCGCCGCGTTGGCGGGGCTTTTTTCCGCTAAAATTTTTTTTGCGCTGCTGTATTATGGCTTTTTTTTTTTTTTTTTTTTTTTNTCACATCGAACAGTAATGGTTTGCAATTTGGGAGATAATTCTGTGTTTAGTGTTCTTTTTGGGAAGGCTAATATTTGTTTTTTATTAGTTGACTTTTTCTTTTTTTGCCTATTTAAGGGTCATTGATGCTGGTTTTATTTACCTTCTATTTTTGGTTGTTAAGTTATTGTGAGTGTAATGGATGGTTTGGTTAGGCTTTTAGAGCTAGCTTATTCAGCCCGTTCGGTTTCTGTTGTTGATGTTATGCGTTTGGGTTTCGAGAGAGAAGTTCAGGAGGAGCGAGGTTGGTTTCTTTTTTGCATGGTTGGTGTGTGCATGTTGCAGATCGGGTGGCTTACTTGGATGCTATTATTCAAGAATTGGAGTTTTGTAGTAGTGATATGTTTGTAGCTCAGCTGGTGGTGGAGTTGAGAAGTGGTGACGGTGTTGTGTTGGCTGATTCGATTATGTATTTTAAGGCTATTCGTGATTTCGAGGCGGAAAAGTTAGCGAACATGCAGCTGTCCTTGGATGCGTCAGCATTGCATCTTGGTCGGTGCATGCAGTTTCTTGCTAGGTTTAATGCTATGTAAAAGTTGTTGTATTATCGGGTCGTTTAAGTAGGTATTCTCAGGTTTAATGCTTTATGTATGTATGTGTACGGGTCTTCCGTTGTTGTTTTATTTTCTGGTTGTTTATCAGTTTAAAATTGATTAGGTTTTTTTTTCTTTAACTAATTATGTATTAGGAATTAAGTTATTCGTGTATTTGTTTTAAAGCTTATTCTTTTACTTGTCATCTTGTTATTGTTCAGTATATTTCCATTTTTATTTTAAGCGATTTATATAGCTGTTGCGTTAATATAGAGTTAACTTTATAATTATTGTGCAAGAAATATTTTTTTTTTGTTATTGATAGTATATCCCAAATGTATTTTAGTTTAAGTGTCTTGTTTAGGCGTGTTATTATTTTTTTTTATTGATAGTATATCCCAAATGTATTTTTTGATTGATAGTATATCCCAAATGTATTTTAGTTGGTGGATCTATTTTTCAAATTCATAGCAATCATTTGCCAAAAAAAAACACACCCAAAAGTGATATACCTTGATTGCCCAGCACAACCTAGAAAACTCGAATCATATCGGATTTGCCAAATTTCTTGGATTTAGAAAAAGTTTGAAGTTTATACTTGATTTAATTGGAAAAATGATTTCGTGAACAATGGCGCAAGTTTCGTAATTTTTCGAGTCCGTTTGCTATGTCGAATGAGTGACGAATCGTTTTAACGAAAAGTTTAGCTAAATTGTTAGTTCTAGTCCTCCTTTCTATTTTCGGATCTCACCCTCACTATATGAATTTTCATTTGTAACTCTACAACTTTTATATTTAAACCATTTTTATATTTAATTATTTCATTTTCACTTATATTTAATCTCTCTCCCTCTCTCTGTTACCCCCTCGCCTGCGACACCGTAACTCCGGCCAACCACCATCATGTCCGGCGACCAACATTGCCCGAATATTTTTCGATGAATCATTTTCCTAGCCGAATCGTTAGATCTGTTTACCCTTGTTATTTATGGAGCTCGCGACTCCCTCCATAGCACTCTCACGCGCCACCCACCGCCACCACAGTCAACACCGCCGCTACACCACCACCCCGTGACCCCTTTTCTCTCGGTAAAACATCTTCACGCGCCTTCCCTTTAACCCGTTTTTATTTTATTCGAAACCCTAATTTTGAAAAATAAAACCGATTTATGTATAAAACTTTTTATAAAACCATTTTATTTTTACAAAACTCGTGTGGATCTCCTTCTCTTTGACCGCGACTCGCCTCGAGTCGGTCAACTCACATAGTCAACTCGTTTGACTCGGTGAGATATTATTTGCGTCCATGTGTATAATATTTTTGTTTCAATGCATATGAGTTACGGTGTGATCTGTATTTTCAAAGTTACATTTTCTTTGAGAAGAAAAGATTGTAAACATAATTGGTAAGGTCAAAGACACTGTGACCTACCTTAGACTAACAGGGAAATGAAGCAAATGCAAGACAAATGGGCTAATAAGGAGCCAAAAAAATAGTTTTTTTTAATGAAAATGGCTCATCTCAACCTAATTAGTATATATAGAGAATGATCACTCATAATTTTACATACATGGAATTCCCTTTAATTTATCAGCCTTTACGTACCTTACGTAGTTAACATGGAAAGTACAGACACTAGAAAGAAAATATCTTAACGAGTTACTCAACCTCGAATTCTAACTCCAGTTCATCCGTGTTGAACTTTATCGAGCACTTGTATTTTGGACCTAAACCCTTATCATTAACCAAAATGTGGTGATTGGTGTATTATCGAGAATTCGAGATCGACTCAGTTTGAATAAAAATAAAAATAAAACGATATCTACTTGACTTGTATTCTTTTTTAACCAAACGTGGATCTTGATTACTAAAGAGTGTAAAAACTGAAGTTGGGCCAGTATTGGTATTTCGTCTACGTTTGGGCTCCTTTAATGGGCCTGGTGTTGCTTCCTAACCTCCTATGATTATTGATGCAACCAGAATTTACATGTTTTCCTTATTATTTGTTTATAAAGATTTCTAATTATTTTTGAAAGACAAAATTTATTCTATTTTAAGTAATACACAATTTATTGTGTAACTACTGCTCTATTACCGAAATAGTAGGCATTTATAAATGTAAGTGTAGCTGCATAGTTTGGACTTTGGGGTTTATTGGTGGATATGAAATTTTAATGTTACAACAACCTCAAAGCACTCATTAATTCTTAACACTTATTGAGTTTATCTTGCATAACTTGAAAGATATATGAAAGGGAGTTCTTCAAGATTTGTGTGAATTAATGAAGATAACCCAAAAGTAGGAAAAGTGTCCCTGCAAGTATTATCTGGCAAATGCAAACGTTACCCAATGTGTCCACAGTGTCAAATATATGTCCATGTCATGTCGCACTCAATTGTCTTATAGACACCTTCCCTCAACTTTTCTTCTTGTAATTACCATTTGTCTTATGGACACCATACATATTCGAAACGTATCTTCCAATTCAATGTGCACGAGAAAAATATCGCGATACCTTTTGCACTTCCGCTCGGTTTTCAAATTTCTTCTTCTATTCTTTTGTATGAAATCTACCAAGTATTTGAATTTTCGCATGTATAAAACTAAAAATGACGCTTACAATCACACTCTTCACAAAAAGCTTTTGCTAGTAGCGCTAGGGATAATATCGGGTGTAGCCCGTTCTACATCCCCATCATGCTAGATCCGTTTCTGCACTCATCACCTTCACCTTAGTGTCACATCAGCTTTTAAGCACATCAACTAGCCTAACACTTAACAGCCGTAGCGATGACACCTAAACAAATTCATATAATATCCACTTAATACAAACATACCCTGCAATATATTCCTCTTCAAGAAAAAAAAAAATGTTTCATTAGATGCTATGCACCACCAAACCAACAAAAAAGTATAACCTTAGCGCGCGATAGTGGTTGGGAAGTATTGCGGGCGACTTATAGAGGGTGCCTACCACGGGTGGTGCGTACCTCTGCTACGTCAATAGACCTGGGTTCGAGTCCCATCTTTAGCATTTGCTACAGATAGGTACCTGCCTACGCAAAACCTATGGGCACACTGGAGAGACTTTGTGGAATAAGAGATCGGGGGTCAAGTCTCGGCTCGTCTCACTCCAGGGTAGGCCAAGAGAATTGTCGGAGCTATTCCTTGTGGTGTGGACAATGGTTGGTGCCAAAAGACAACCGGGATCAGGGTGTTCCCGCCAATCTATACCTTTATGGAATGGTCTTGACTAGGGGCGGAGCTATGTGAGGACCGGGGAGGGTCCCGGACCCTCAGGTCTAAGCCCGTTAGTGTATTTATTTGCAATTTCATACGTATTTTCAGAAAAAATTTTATTTCGGCCCTCCCATTTAATGTATTTCCCGAAAAAAATTGTTTTGGCCCACCCACGAAAAATTTTCTAGCTCCGCCATTGGGCTTGACTAATAAGTTTTTATTTTTAAATATCAACCCTATGAAAATATATTTAAAAATCAGTATGAAATATTAGTAACATTTAATGTAATCGTCTCATTTTCGTAAACTACGAGCAATTTCCATTGCCGTTATCATTACCAATATATACAATGAGTTGAGTTCAATATACACCGCAAATTCTTTATAGACCTAACTAACCAATCCTAATTATCTATTTTTTCATCAAAATTAGAAAAAACCACTTTTCACCCATTTTTGAAATAAAATATCTTGCAAACTGTAAATCGTTAAGCGACAAAAAAAATACACCATCGCTACAAGAATTTTTTATATTTCAATAGACGGGCACTTCGATATATTTCGCAGGATTTTTTTTTTTTTTTTTTTTTTTTTTTTTTTTTTTTTTTTTTTTTTTTTTTTTTTTTTTTTTTTTTTTTTTTTTTTTTTTTT